>JAZKJV010004058.1:600000-769751 GCA_037367405.1 Ottelia alismoides | reverse complement strand
TATTAAATATCATGTGAAAAATTATATACAAATAGAGGTGTTTTTTTATGTTTTGAGTTTTTATTTGAACGATAAGGGTTTGTGAAGCTTGGTTTCTGTCTTTTTATTTTGAGTATAAAATGAACAATGAGTATTATTTTTGTTCAAACTCAATTGTGTATTTTTATTTACCTTTTTGTCTACAACTTATATGTACAAAGTTTATTTATTTGATCACTAAATAATAAAGAATAAATTAGGTGTAAAAATGATTAAATAAATGAATAAAAGAATTTGGGTTTTATTATATATTTGGCCCTTATCTCCCCCTACTTTATTCCTTATCGACCAATTCAATTTTTGATTTGGTCTCGGGGTTTAGGGTCATAAAATATTTTCAATATTTTATTGCCTTTTCTTTTCTTCTCTTTATTATATAATTTTTTATTAAAACAATGTTATTTTACACAATGAATGCAATAAGTGATGAATGCTATTTTTTATAAATTATTGCCATTTACATGCATTAGCTAAAGTTTTTAAGGCCAAAATGATAGAATAAAGGTGATGAAATGGAGATTCATCATCAAGGTGCCATTAACAACACACTCCTAGCCTCTCTATAGGTGATGTAGAGACAGATTAGAGATCAAGGAGCATTCATGGCAGAGGTGCGACGTGAGTTAGCGCAGATGCGAGCTGATAGAGGAGAGATGTAGCGACCAGCCAATGGAGAGATACCAACAGCTGGAGGAGGAGCAGACGGACACCCTAAGGATCAGCCATAGCCAGTAAGACAACCACGACTGATGAGATAGTTACACAACCCTGGTGCAACTCTCACTCCTCGATGGATTCAACTCCCTGAGATTCTGGGCGACTTCAAGCTTGGCCCCTAGACGATACAGTTACTACCCAAGTTCCATGGGCTAGCCACCGAGGAGCATCATCTGCACCTGTAAGAATTTGAGATGATATGCAGTTGTAGTCCACGACAGATTCGTGGACGAGGTCACCATCAAGATGATGGCCTTCCCTTTCTCCCTGATCGACAGAGCAGCCTACTTGCTGAAGGATTTGGGGAGATATGTTACTACTTGGGAGAAGCTCCAGGCCGAGTACTTGAACAAGTACTATCCACTCGGACAGACTAATGCAGCTAGAGCTCTGATCAACAACTTCACCATGATTCCCAACGACCAGTTTCATGAGGCATGGATCGCTTTAGAGAGCTCATAGACCGGTGTCCACACCTTGAGATATCCAAGCCCAATCTAGTTGAGAGTTTCTTTTGGGGGCTGACACCAGAGCTACAAGGTCTTGTCAATGCCTCATGTAAAGGGTCCTATTTCACCAAGGATGAGGACCAGGTCTGGGCCATCTATGAGGATATGGTAGAGAACTACAGAGTGATGTTCAAGACCCATGTCTACACACAAGGGAAACCCCTTCCACATGATGTGTCCTATCAGAGGATAGCACAGGTTGATACAGGTCCATCTACTTCATCAACAACATCACAGGAAGAGTCTTCAGCAGCTGACATGGGGATTATTAATGAGAAGTTGGACCGCATAGAGATCATAGAGAAGAAGTAGTGCTAGGGCATGACACATATAGACGAGTTGGCATAGACTCTCAGTGACCTGAAGACCCAGATCATGTGTCTCCAAGAGGCATCAACGGCTTCTCAGCCCCGTCTCAGGTCACAGGCTGATCACAACAGCAACAACTCTTCCCAGCCACCTGCCCAGTACTGCCAGGTCCACCATATTTAGTTAGAGCCAGTTCAGCCATTGCAGCATTACTCCAAGACACCGCCATCTCAGGACACTCACATGGTGGTGTAATAGCTGAATCAGCCCCTGGCAGTTCTTCCCCCTTCTGCTTACGAGCAAGAGCCGTTGATGGAAGTCAACGGAATTTGATATGACCAGCAACAGCCCGAGATCCACCATGATAATCCCGGATTCAGTTGGTCTACTGGTGGCACCTCATTCCAGCAACAGCTTCCAGCTCAGGGCGGACAGAGCAGCTAGCCTCAGCAGCAATAGCCCCAGTACTCCCAGCCATCACACCACTACCAGCAGGGTCCTCGTCCCTACCACCAGGGACAACAGTGGAAGCAGCAGCAACCTCAACAGTACACTTATCCTCCTCCACACCAGTACCAGCAGAGCCAACCTCATTTCCAACGAGGCAACCCGTCTGGTTCTCATGGACCCATTTATGAGAACCTAGCCCTTGACGATCTCTCCCACCTACTCTCAGACAAGCAGGCATCTTTCCGGCGAGAGATGGATGAGTTCCGAAAGGAGATGAGGGACATCATAAAGGGCAAGGTCTCCATATCTACTTAGATTGAGCCCAATCCGAATAATCTGAAGAGGAACTCTGAGCAGGTATAGTTCATAGAGACCACCACTCCTAGTGATTCCTTGGATGATATTTCTTCATATATATTTGATGCTGATTTTGTGACACTTAGGAGCGGTAGGATGCCAGCCGGTGGTGCCTCGTCTGAGCGACAACCACATGATGATCAAGGAGCACTAGACGAGGAGGATAGCAGTGCTGATGTCGCTAACGATGCTGATGACGGTGGTGTTGAAGCCACCAAGGACGTTGATCCAATCGACGGTATTGAGGACGCCATATCTTCAGACGCAGTCGGTGGTACTGATGCCACCATTTCACCAGATGATGAGCCAGAGCATGTTCTAATGCTGTGAAGACTAACACTGTGGCTGGTATTGATGCCACCAGTTTTCATTCAATTGTGTTTCCTTTTGTTATTGTATCTCATGATACTTTTGAAAAGAATAAAAATACGAATAATGGAAAGGTTTCTTTATCTTCTTCGAGCCCATAGGTAATACATGATGATTGTGGTATGGACTCCATTCCCTCACAGGCATAGAAGCCTATTCCTTGCCCTCTGTCTGAGGAGGGCCCATCTATCCCCTTCCCTCAGGCACTCCGCTTGACAAAGGGGAATAAAAAAGAAAAATCCAAAAATGACACAACAGTTAGAGTTCATCCAGCAGATGATCGAAAGATTCCAGATTCAGCTGACTCTACATGAGGCACTCGAGTACATCCCTCTCTTCCAAAGAACTTGAGAGAGAAGACTACCATCCACAGGAAGTGAAGGAACCACAATGCAGAGATCCATGTGCTCACTCATGCCACATAATTCTTGATTTAGAATCGTTTTCCAGCCAAGAGGCCAGAAGCAGGAGCTCTGTATGTCAGATGCCATATTCATGAGCAGCAGTTTAATCGGACTCTATTATACAGTGGCTCTTCCATCAACCACCTTCCAGCAGCCTTAATCAACCGATTCGAGTTTGGCCCTCTTCGATAGAGCAGGACAATCCTTCAATTTGTTGATAGATCTGTCAAGAGGCTGAGAGGGTTGTTTAAGGATATGATTGTCACAATTCAGGCCTGAAATTCCCCGTGGACTTTGTTGTACTGGACATGGAGATCCCTGAGTCTGTGACAAATACCCCCATCATATTAGGGCATCCCTTCTTGGCCACAGCCACGACGGTGTCCGATCATGATAGTGGGAAGGTATACTTTCGCGTCGAGGGTAAAAGTGTACAAATAGAGATGAATAACGAGACCAGAGCGCGAGATTCAACTTACTCTGAGCAGTTCAGCGATACAGAGCAGACGATAGATGCAGATCAAGACGTCCACCAGGAGTGCGATTTAGTGATCACAGATTTTGAAGCAATTTGGTCTAATCCCATCTCATGGATTCTTATCTCACCTTCATACACTACAGATTCACAGCTTCCAACATATGAGAGTACGGATAGCACACTCTTGGCCGAGGACACGATTGAGGCTGAGGATCGCGGTTTGAATAGTGAAGCAGATTACATTTCTTGCTCTTCTAATTCAGACCCCTCAGATTTAGACATTGATTGGGCATATTTTGATGAGTTTTTACCTTGTCTGATTCCGACAGAGCCAACAACTAGGGTGGAGACTGAGCCACTATAGACACACCAACAGGGTCGTCTTCACCAGATTTTCATGATCAGCGAGAGTTCTCCCATTCAGATATGGTTTCCTTCACGCAAACATTCCAGAAGCCAGATTTGCCAGCTCCCAGTTGCGTAGAGTTGAAGCCATTACCACAATCGCTTAAGTATAGATTCCATGCGGGAGAGCCAGAGATGTACCCAATCATTATCTCAACATATTTGAATGGAGAACAACAATCTTGTTTGATGGAGGTTCTTGAAAGGAACCGCAAGGCGATATGATGGATCATAGATGATCTCCAGGGGATAAGTCCGGCCCTGTGCTCCCACCATATTTATCTGGAAGAGGATGCTAAGGCATCACGTGAGTTCCAATGATGGTTGAACCTGAACCTTCGAGATGTGGTCATGAAATGGATATCAAAATGGTGGAGTACCGATTTTATCTACCCCATATCCGACTCCAAGTCGGTTAGTGCATTACATGTGGTTCCCAAGAAGACGGGCATCACTACAGTTGTGAGTCTGGAGAGGAGATCGCTATCCGAGTACCCACTTCTTGGAGGGTATGTGTGGACTACTAACAATTGAATCATGCCACCAAGAAAGATCATTTCCTGCTACCTTTTATTGATCATATTATTGAGAGGCTAGACGGGAAGATTCATTACTGCTTTCTTGACGGGTACTCCAGTTATAACTTGGTGCGCATAGCCCCCGAAGACCAGGACAAAGTGACATTCACCGGTCCGTTTGGGACTTATGCTTTCAGACGGATACCCTTTGGTCTATGTAACACCCCGACGACATTCTAAAGGTACATGTTGTCCATCTTATCGGACATGATGGGTGATTGCTTAGAGGTCTTCATGGATGACTTCTCGGTCTATGGCGACAAGTTTGATGCTTGTCTTGACTTCCTAGACCACGTGCTTCAATGATGTATCAAGGTCCATCTTGTCTTATCTAGCAAGAAGAGTCACTTCATGGTGACTCAGGGGACGGTGCTTGGCCCTATCATCTCCAACGGGGGCATGGAGGTCAATCCGGCCGAGGTGGACATCATCAAAAAACTCAATCCACCGTCTAACCTGCGGTAGTTGCGGTCTTTTCTAGGGCATGTCGGTTTCTACTAACGATTCATTCAGGATTTCAGCAGGATTTCTCGATCGCTTACTGATCTGCTGCCGAAAGACACCGAGTTCATTGTAAATGATAAGTGTCTTGCGTCCTTCGAGACTCTCAAGGGTCTAGTTGTCGAGGCTCCTGTCCTTCAGCCGCCTGATTGGTCTCTCCCATTCGAGTTCATGACGGATGCTTTTATTTAGCCATAGGGGTTGTGATAGGACATAGGAGGGATGGATTACCTTATGCCATTCACTACACTAAATGTACTTTGGATGCCACCCAACGGAATTATACTTTCACAGAGAAGGAGATGCTAGCCGTAATTTTTACCTTGGATAAATTCAGATCTTATTTTCTTGGATCCAGAGTGATAATTTTCACTGATCATACCACCATCACGTACCTCATGGAAAAAAAGGATGGCAAAGCTAGATTGACCATATGGATCCATATACTTTAGGAGTTTTATGTTGAGATTAAGGATAAGTCTGGAGTTACGAATGTGGTGGTGGATCATCTCTCCTGATTGGAGAATCTTGAGGATTCAGAGCATACAACACCTATTATAGAGACCTTCCCGGATGAGGCGATCCTTGCTCTCGCCTTGCTTATGTGGTACGCTGTAATTGTGAACTATCTTGTCACCAAGAAAGTTCCACAAGGTTGGATCAGACAGAGACTTGAGATCTTCCTTGTGAAGGACAAGTTGTACCATTAAGAGGATTCCATCCATTATCATGAAGGAGGGGATAACGTCTGGCGTCGGTGCATTCCTCACGAGGAGCACTATAGCGTCCTCACATACTGCCACAAGCTTGAGGCTGGAGGACATCATTCTAGGAGAACATTACAGAGAGTGCACCAATCCTACCTATGGTGGCCTACCCTCTTTAAGAATTATGATGAATTCGTGAAGAGGTGTACTGACTGTCAAAGGATGGGCACTTGTGGACAGCATGACATGATGCCGATGCTGTCCATTCACTTCTGTGAGGTTTTTGACACATGGGGCACCGATTTCATGGGTCCATTCCCTAAGAGTCAAGGATTTGAGTACTTTCTATTGGTTGTTGATTATGTGAGTCGTTGGATTGAGGTCATTCCCGCACGAACCACAGATGCCAAGACTGTTTGTCAATTTTTGAGGAAAAATATCTTTTCACTGTTGGGGGTGCCTAGAGTTTTGATATCTTACAGGGGGGCTCATTTTATAAATGACAAGGTAAAGGACCTTACTAACGAGTTCAACATATACCATCGTGTAGCCACTCCTTATCACCCTCAAACCAATGGTCTTGCTGAAGTATAAAACATGGAGATAAAGATGATATTGCAGAAGTTCATCCGCCCAGACCGAAAGGATTGGTCATAGCTTTTGGACTCGGTATTGTGGTCATATCAGACTTCCTTCAAGACACCTTTGGGTACGTCTCCCTTTCGTCTCGTTTATGGAAAGACATGCCATTTGCCTGGAGATAAAGCACAAGTCACTATGGGCTGTCACTAAGATATTATTGGATCTAGAGAGCATAGGAGATCAGAGGAAGGTGAGTTGGCAACCCTGGATGAGCTTAGAGATACAACCTTCTCGAGTAGCCTACAGTATAAGGAGCGAGTGAAGATATGACATGATTCTCATATTAGCCATAAGCAGTTTGAGCCAAATCAACGAGTATGGCTATTCAATGACAGGTTGAGGTTATTTCCACGAAAGTTGCAGATCAAGTGGAAAGGACCATACTTGGTCCGAAAGGTGCATGACAATGTCAGTATTGACATGTCTGAGATATCGTCGGATTCAACCTTTCGAGTTAATGGTCAGCGCCTGAAGCCTTATCTAGATCATGATCCACTTATCATTGATGTTGCCACTATTCATTTTGCATGAGATGTGCTCTTTGACTCACATCATTTGCATCTCATGCCTGATTATCACTTCTCTACTGTAGCTATATAGATCCAGATGTCCATATCGCACATTCTTTGGTCTAACACCTCATCTTCATCTTCTGATTATGCTATACTTAGGGTGCACTTTACCCTAATTGTAGAGGGGGGTGTTAGATTTTTTAGTATTCTTTTGATTCTTTTACCTCTGTTTTGTTGCCTATACTTAGGGATATTTTACCCTGAGTATAGGGGAGGTAGACCCTGCACATTCTAACCCTAGGTTTTCCCATTGAGTACACATGCTATAATTAAGATTACTTGATCCTAAGTATAGAGGGATCACCGACTTCTATTGATGTTATTCTTTCATAGCCTTTTTTTAAACTTTCCAATACTCAGCACGAGTTATGTCTTCTTCATCACTCTATGATCACTCTGAGGACATCGTTTGAGCTAAGTAAAAGGGGGTGTCGTATATAATGTATATATACTTTAGCCATAACTTGTACTTTGTGTGAGTATGTTAATAAATAAAATGGCTAAAAACCACAAGCTAAAAATCACAAAATTTTTAAATTTTTCTTGCAGTCTTTCTTGCACATACATGCTTGTAAATAGCTATTTGTAAAAACTAATTTTGTACAAATGTTTTGTAAAAATGTTTTGCTTGTAAAAAGTTTATAAATATTTTTGTATCAAAATTATGTATATAGTACAAAATTTTTTAAAAATGCTTGAAAAAATAAAAGTTTGCAAAAATCTATTTGTAAATGTTTGTAAATAGCTTGCAAAACTTCTTCCTCCTTACATTCAAACATTTTACAAAAAAAATTGCATATTTTGAAAATAGCATCAAAAAGAGTTTTGTACATAGTTTTGTATATTCTTCTGAATCATAGTTGACATTTAAAGTAGTCTGGAATTATATTGGAAAATGGAACTTGGTTAAGACCTTAATCCACCTATATTTAATAGGAACCTTATAGGATTTGGGGTTAAGACTTTTCAGGTCCATTGGTGACTTAATTCCTTGAGTCCACTAGGCTATTTTCATATGTTATCTTGATGAGCCTAAGTAGAACAATTAACAACACACACATGACTCTCACAGACAATGGCTTTACTTGGACCGCACCTTACACATAGCTCCATACAGATGAGTTGATGAGGAGGCAGTTTTCTTTGGCTTTGTGTAGCACACGAGGGTAGTACTTCTAGGCGGAATCTCTTGTCTTCCTTTAGGGAAGGATATGCATCTCAACTTGGTCTAGTAGCATTGAAGTCTAAAGACAGGAGTCGTGGGTTGCAATAATGCTTCAAAAGAGGGATAGTCTACTAGCACCGGAAGAAAAAGTCATTATGCATATGCTGCACCATGTAGATATGTTGTACATATGCTAATAAAAAAATTATGCAAAATCAAGAAAAACTCCAAAAATGTGGACATGCCTGATTGAATATAAAGTGCCTGCCAGAGTGTATATAGTCAAATAAAACAAAGCTCATGTATTACACCTTCTCATTGCATGAAGCTTGCAGAGAGAGACTTAGCTACACTAGTAGGGCTCCCAGGTATACGTGGCTATACTGGCCACGATCCATTCTCTTCTTTCCCCCTCTTCTTGAGCCAGTTGCACTTGAACTTAGAAGGGAATACCCCGCTCCTCGAGGAAAGAGCTGCTAGACTATGGAATTAGAGTTACCTTGTTCAGGGAGGTTGTTTCTTTGTCATTTCTCAGGTGGGGAGCTACATATCACTTTCACAGTACAAGGAAAGATACATGGTCATTAGAGTTTGTGTATGTAGACTTGTTCTGATATGGATTATTGAGGAGTCTTGACCATAGAGTGGTGAAGCTAAGAGGTTGTTGAGTCTTAAACCTATATCCTAATAAGGTTTCGACAAACTAATAATCTAAAGGTTTGACTGAGCTCCATACATCAATTTCATGAAGAAAACTTTTATAATCAACTTTGATTCTCCTTTTTTTCTTTTCTTTCCTTTTCACTTCTTTTTAAATAAGTGTTTGCTAAGGGACTAGATAACGTAAAATATAGGGGGTGATGAATCGCCGATTCTCACTCTTTATTATTTTATTTTAGCTATTTATCTTGGCAAAACATCATGTAGATAATTGTAAAAACAATAACTTAGCATTCAGCATGCACTAGTAAATATTGTATAATTAGCATGTTTTTATGCAAAAATAAAAGTATAAAGGAACGGAAAAAGGAAGGAGGTATTTAGAATAAATACAGTGACCCAAACCCCAAGCGAAGGTCAAGCCTTGACCTGATTGCAGAATAAAACAAGTAGAGAGAGATAGGGTTCACTTTGTGTTGTGCATATTATCTATAGTTGTACATAATTATTTTTGGAAAAATAAAATTAAATTTTTATTTTCACTCCCTTGTATATATATTTCTAAAAGTAATACAAAATAAAATAAAAATTAGAAAAATTAAATAAAAATGAAAATAAAATCTCCACTTATTGTACAAAACACATGTATATACATCACACCCTCTATTTATTACGTATCATAAATATTTTGTAAAAATAAAATAAAAATTATTTTATACTCCTAAAAATATGTTGTAAATAAATAAAAAAATAGGGGTATTTATGTAAAAATAAAATAAAAAATACTTTTACATAATACATAGTTATATTATATATGTATATAATACAATATATTATATATAAATTCTTTTATTTTTCATAAAAATAATTAAAAATCACAGTAAAATAGTATGAAAAATAATAAACAATTTTCATTTTATACACTTTTTAATTTAAATTCATTTATTATTATTTATTTAACTTTCTTTGCTAGCAATTTTGTCCTGTAGCCTATTTTGGTCGTTTCCTAGCTCATCCCGGATTGGTTTAACTCAGCCATGTTGACTCTGGTCAACTGATCCCCACCAGCCATTTCTTACCTAAATTTGGTTTTCGCCAACTTTCACCCAATTATCCTGACCCGATCTTGGACCCATTCCTTCGGATTTCAAGCTCTGGTTACGAGGCTTGGACCCCTAATCTTCGCCCACTCTTTTTCTAGTCGATTGGTGCCTCGATTCGCGGGCCGCTCCCCCATCTTCTCGGACCTGGAAGCCTATATATCCTGCACTCCCTCTCTCCTTTTTCAATACCTTTGGATGCTCCACCACCACCTACGCACCCGTTCTTCCTTTTCTAGAGTGATAGCACGAGAGGGCGAGGGTGAGAGAACCTTTTGGACCTTGAGAGCCCCCAGGTCCGATGAGATTTTCCCAACTCTGCCATGAGGAGCCTAGCCTCTGGCAGTTCAGGCCATAGAGGCCATTATCCCCTGGACCTCTGCCCGTAACCCTAGGCATCCTCCTTTATTTGAGAGTATTCCATTTCCCTTCCGTTTTCTATTCAATTCGATCATTTATCCAACGTATATCGCATCTCCGATCACCCTCGTCACCTTATCTCACCGTCGTGTTCTGACATTCAAACGCCTCGCTCCAAACTCCCTTCACTTTTCTCTATGCTCTGCAATCCCTCCCTTGACTCTAATCGTTGAATTGGAGTCAAGATACATGTCGACTCCCTCATCCCGCGTGCGACCTGACCCGTGCGCTGTCCCCCTTGGTTTTCGATCCCATTGGTGCTATAATCCCTCTTCGGAGAATCAACTCCAAGCACCCTTTTCTCCTGTAGGGAAGAGCCCAAGAAGGACCCATCTGGAGGCATAGTAAGCAGACAGAGGAGCTTCAGGACTGCCATGCCTCGCCAGGACCTTCTCCTTTGTCATGGTGCCTTCTGAGCAAACCAGTAGTTGCGGACCACCATTGTCAACATTCTGCCCATCCTAGCAGCTCCGGGAGACACCGGACCAGCACTCCATCGCCGGTTGAAACTCGTTGTAGGCGAGTTCTTTCCGTTTCATCCAAGCGCCTTCTCCACTGTCAGATCGAGACCTCTTCTAGGTCTAATATTAGTCGTCCACCATCTGGATGCCCTCGATCGTTGGATCCATCTGAGGACCGCTTTACCGCCATCCATCACCGAACGGGTATGTGTAGATCTCCACCCTCGATCCGTTAGTAGATTTTCCTCAGTCGTTGGATCGCACTTAATAAAGGGTAACTTGATCTTAGGCCCTTCTTTGTTCTGCATTTACTGTTGAGTCCAGTAAATATTGGTCATAGTTTAAATTACTTTATATATTTTGCATTGGACCCTTGTATTTTCAGTATTTGCACTTTAGTCCAGTTTGTGTGAACTCACGTGTAGTCTCACGTGCTTTTCTGGTATATTTGCATTTTATACCCTAGACTTTATGTATGTTATTATTTGAATGAAAAGATTTTGAAATTTGCATTTATACCCATGTGCGTGGTTCATTGAGCACGTGTGCATTTTCTCGGGACATTTTGCATCTTCGACCCTAGGCTTTTTACATGTGTTATTGTTTGGTCTGAAGTTTTATTTTAATTACAAGTAGGTCCATATAAACTGTCTAGCTCTTTTCTAATTGAATAAATACCAAATTAACCCCAACAATTCTGTCAAAATTACTGTTAGCTACCACTAACATGTAATATTTATGGTTATTTTTGCCAATTAATTTAGTGCAGTTTGATATTATATAAAAATAAAAACCCTAGAAAAGTCTACTGTCTATTTTGGAAAATACATAAAAATTTGAAAAATTATCTAAAACCCCACTAAAATCTATGTTTGTGTGTTTTTGTATGCTTTGCCTTCAATAAAAATTTCGTTTGAAAAACCCACATTAAAACGCTAAAAATTGCAAAAGACATAAAAACTACTAAAAATCATATAAAAATCTAGAAAATTCAAAGAAATACCATTTCACTTCCTGTTTGTAGATCTGTTTATATAGTTTCTCGTAAATTTGCTCCCCATGATTTTAGGCCATTTCAATTAATATTGATTTGCAACTTAATTCTGGTTGTGCACTGTTTACATTTTTAGCCATGTTAGATTTTTAAAAATCATAAAAATATCATAAAATTCCCAAAAAAATATAGAAAATAATTTAAAATTTTAAAAATCTAAAAATATGTTTATTTGAATTTATGAGCATTTTTAGTCATAAATAAAAATTCAAATTCTTTATTGTATGTTGTGTTTCCTTTTTGCTTGATTTTTTCTTTTAATTTAAAAACTAAAAATTTACAAAATTAAAAACCACAAAATTTTTTTATTTTATGAAATTGACTACTTCGTAGGTTTACAGTGCTCCTTATGTTTGACCCTGGTTGCTATACTTGGTAAAAATAAATAGCGGTGACTTCTTACAGTTTTGAGTACTTTGATTATTTGACCTTATTTGAGTGGGTCTCTCTTTTTCTTGTTGATTTCGCCTCGTGATCTGGGTCGCAACTACCCTTGATTATTTGATTTCCTAACCCGAGTTGCGAGGCATGTCATCAGACACCCATGATCTTATTTCGAGGTGTACCCCTCCTATAGTTGTAGTCTATGCCCTCTCGAAACAGATATTGTTGTTTCCACTAAAAAAATGAATTTCAAACATGAATCTATCAAGTTTAATATTCGACAAATATGGCAGAGTTCTTGGAGACAAAATAATTTACAATATCGGCATACCAGGGGAGAGAGGATATAGACAAAACTACCTCATCTAGAAAGGTCTTAGTGATTGGAATTGAAATCTTCTTTGGAGGCTTTGCATTAATAATTTTGGAAAGATGGTCTGCCACCACATTCTTGACGCTTGATTTGTCAAGAATTTCCATGTTGAACTATTGGAGTAGAAGAATCAGAAGCGATATCAGAGATGAGTGTGCTTGCACAGCAATGTTCTGAGGATTGTGATGTCTTAGCAGAGATCAGATATATAGATCTATTTCTGGATGAAAAAGAAACACTGGATTTCCTCTCGACAGAGGATGTACAGGAAAGCACAATCCAACTAACCAGAGTCTTTAAAGATGAGATCTTTGCTGATATACAAATGGAGAAATTGAAACAATTTCCCTCATCTGAGCATGAGGAGTTCATTGCAGATCTTTGTAATATTCTTATTGAATAAGCTGAACTGACAAAGGTAGACAACGGATAGATGAAAGAGCTAACACCTGCAGTTTTCACTGAAGTCACCATTGAATCAACTCTTACACCACCAGAGCTCAAACCTTTGCCCTCTAATATGAAGTACACCTTCCATGTAGGAGAGCCAAATTTGTATCCGAGCAACATCAACCTTCATCTGACCGAAGACCAAGAATCTCATCTGATGGAGGTTCTTGAAAGAAACTGTAAGGAAATAGGCTAGAAGATATCAGATCTGAACGGGATTAATCCATCATTATGCCTGCATCATATTTACCTCGAAGAAGACAACAAACCTTCCCACGAATTCCAGTGCAAACTGAATCCAAACCCCTGGGAGGTTGTGATGAAAGAATTTAGAAAAAGTGTGATGCAGGATTCATTTATCCCATCTCCGACTCCAAATGGATTAGTCCCCTGCATGTCCTGGCAAAGAATTCTTGGATCACCATTGTTACTAACAACAAGGGAGATGAGATTCTGACCAGAGTACCAACATATTGGTGAGTCTATGCGGATTACAGACGTCTAAACCTCTCCACCAAGAAAGACCATTTTCCATAGCCCTTCATCAACTAGATACTCGAGACACTAGCCATGAATGAATATTTATACTTCTTGGACGGTTACTCTAGATACAATTAAGTTGCGATCGCTCCTGAAGACCAAGAGAAGCCAACATTCACATGTCCTTTTGGGACATATGCTTTCCAATGAATGTCGTTTGAGTTTTGTAATGCCCCCGCTACATTTCAAAGATGTATTCTAGCCATTTTTGCAGACATGGTGGGCAGCTTCCTCGAGGTTTTCTTGGACTATTTCTTGGTATATGGAGATTCATTTGATTAATGTATGGACTATCTAGGTCGAGTTCTAAGTAGGTACTATGAAGTGAACCTCATGCTCTCGTAGGAGAAGAGCAATTTCATGGTCACCTAATGGATCGTGCTAGGTCACATGATCTCAAAACTTGGCATGGAAGTGGATTTAGTCGAGGTGGAAGTCATTTCTAAACTCGAGCCACCTACAAATCTAAACAGGTCTGGTTATTTCTGGGGCATGTCGGTTTCTACCAATGATTTATCAATGACTTCAGTAAGCTCGCCCAACTATTGACATAACAACTAAGCAAGGAAATATATTTTGTTGTGGATGATCGTGTTCTTGAAGCCATCAATCAGCTGAAAGACCTGAACATGTTAATATCCTGTAGCCGCCTGATTAGTCTCTGCCATTTGAGATCATGACAGATGCATCAGATTTTACAATTGGTGATGTTCTAGGACAACGATGAGGGGGGATTCCATTTGCGATTCATTATGCTACCAAAACATTTGATGAAGCCCAGAAGAACTACACAGTGCCAAAAAAAGAGATGCTAGATGTAGTGTTTGCATTAGAAAATTCCGATCACATCTCCTTAGATCAAGGGTAACAATCTACACTGACTATTTGACCATCAAATGACTTTAGAGCAAGAAAGACGCCAAGCCTCATCTAATTCGTGTTGGTTTCAGCTCAAGAAAGGTCCCTATCAGTATCTTATCAATGCTGGAACAGATTGTGATTTATCCAGTGTCATAGTCAACTATGACCTCATCTGTTCGAAGGAACAACAACCAAGGATAATCGGGGTATGGAACAGAGGTGCGGAGGTGCCCATGTTTAGGATAATGAAATCAACAGGGAATTGCATCCCTCGAATGGTGACGATCACATCCTCCAACATGCCTGATGAATCTATGATTCATCACTCTAAAAGTCAAAAATAGATCTTGGTTCCTGAGTAATTAGTTGCATATCTCCATTTATTTTGCATTATTCTCATTCATACATTTAGAATTAATGTCTGCATTTTAGCATGCATATTTCCATTAAATAAGAAGCCAAATTCACTTTTAAATATCACATGTATATTCACCATATTTTCCCTAATTTTTTCTATTTTTCATTAACTCATAATTGAATAAAATCAACTCTATAGTGTATATTTTACTAACACTAATGAATAAAAAATATTAAAAAAAACTAACTCGTAAAATTGACCAATAAAACTCTAACCCTAGTTAGAGACTGACATGAATATCTCTCTCCTACAGTCTCATATGGAACCCTACTCACTTTGTGGATTAATGTACGCTCAATTACCTATCAAACAACACCAAATTCAAAAGATTCGGAGTCCGTATGTGAAACTTGGGTTTTAGGCCCCTCTTTGTATATTGTACAAATGTTCCTTTTACTTATTTTATTTTATTTCTTTATTTTTATTAATTATTAAAAATCCACAAAATATATTAAGTTGTAAATATTTATTTTATATTTTCTCTAATTTTAGTTTATTTTTATTTTTTTAAAAAATGCCAAAAAAATCCGCAAAAGATAAAAATAGGGTATTTTATACCTATAAGATGCCACCAAAAGATACTTTCTGCACATGTTATTTATTTTAGTTTTTGTCCTTCAAGAAAGCCGTAGATCTCGCCGAGACGAGAAACTTTTATGTTGACCACTTTTTTTTGACCCCTTTTGTTATTTATTTTTTATTTTCATTTACATTTATTTTTTGAATTTTTCGGGAGAGACAAGTGGCAGCTCCTAGAGCCGCCACATGTCACCCCTTTATCTTATTTTCTTTAATATATTTAATTATTATTTTATTTTATTTTTATCTTTATTTTTAAGTTATTATTATTCATTTTATTTTATTTATTTATTTTCTTATTTTCTTATTATTTTAATTTCTATTTATTTATTGTATATATTATTTCATCAATTAATTGATTATAATTTTAATTTTATTTTTTCCTTTCTCCGCCACGTGACAGCCTCTCCAACGTGCCACATGGCACTCCCTTCTCCTCTCTCCTCCGCCCGTTTGCACGGAGGCTCGCCTCTTGCGGCGCTCCTACTCTGCCAAGCCCGATCCTCCTCTGTAACCACCTCCGCTCGTGCAATAGCACTCCTCGCCCCTTGCCATCTACCCCCGCAGGATCCAGCCCTTGTGCAGTCCGTACCCAGGACTCCGCGCCTTGTGGCAGTTGTGCAATCACCTCTTTCCCTTGCGTCAACTTCACCCCCCCCAACCAGTCAGTACGACCCGAGACCTCAAACTTCCATGATCCCACATCTTCCGCCCTCTGCAACAAACCTTAAAAGGGCAGCTGCTCCTCAAAAAACAATCATCTGCTATCTTCATAAATAGAGGAGAGAGCTCTGGCCGCCGTAGGAGACAACTATGGAGATTCCCCATTGAGAGACTGATAAGAGTTAAAATTAGATCGCAGCTTTTTTAGATAATAACGTTGTCGATGTAGAAAAAGCTGCGAAAACAGATCTTAAATCTAATTAAACAAATTTGGTTTCTGGAAGAAAACCTACACTATTTATTTTACCAGGTAACTGTGCATGGGTCAAACTCAAGGAGGCAGAATAGAATATTTTGATTTTTTAAGGGAATATTTTTGTGATCTTAATTTATATCTTCTTAAAGCGATCAAAGAAAAGAAACACTTTTTATTTAATTTTATTTTTCATTTTTATTTAATTTTAATCTTTTCCAATTTTTATTTAATTTTCAAAAGGGCTATTTTTCACATGATTTATTTATTAGGTAATAGGTGGAATATAGGTAGATGATATTATATAGTAGGTAGAACGGGTAAAGCAGCGGGCTCGAATAAGCACATGAAAACAAATAAAAACGGAGTCGGTTTTCGAAGAATGAAAACACGAAGAAAACACGAGAAAAAGTCACGTAAATACTTGAAAATCTTGTGAAGGTAGTTGTGTAACTACCCCAAGAAAAACTACGAAAATAAGGTCAAGAATGGGTCCAAATATCCCCTACAGCCTCGGGGTATAAGCGCAAAGAAAATACTAAAAATTTCTGCAGTTAGGTCCTTTACAGGGACTGAAATGAAAAATAAATATAGTGTTAAATGCAATTTCTGAAAACTTGTGGAGCGGGAATTAATTTCTTAAAGCTCTCATGATTTATTGTGCAAAATTCACACCGGTTCGTATTGAGCGGCCAAGATTAGAAGCTGTGGGCACTGATCTGATGGCTCTGCGAGTGCCACATGTCGCTAAACTATACACCTGGGCTGTTCTTCAGGTTCTTGCCCAGGCGGTTGAGCAGCCGACTGAGCTTCCTTCTCCGATTTCTAACCAGCGAGGGACGGTGTTCTAAAGCCTCTAGCAGGGCCAGAGGGGTGGCTCCTCCACCCCTCGAGCTCTCCTACGGTAGATGGCTGGCGGAGGTAGTTCCGAGCGGCGGTGAACTCTCAAGGAAGGAGGTGGTTTCGTTGCTATTGGAATTTGCTGCAGTCTGATGGCCCTTCTTTGAGATGGATTTTCTTATTGATCGAGGCTTCCAGTTGCGAGGTAATGTCTCCTTCTTGAAGATGAACCTGCAAAGAAGCAATATATAAGCTCGATTCACAAGGAATCGACTCAAGTCTGATAGATCTGCAAGCTCAAAAAATGACGAAAATTGAAGTTTCCAGAGTTATTGAAAGTTGCGTGAGAATGTAGCTGAAATGAAACGCGATTTGAAGTGGCTTTGAAATGCTTTGAAGGTGGGAATTTGATTGGGCGTCTAAGCTAGGAGATTAAGCATCCTAATGACGGCTTAATTTCACTAATGTCTACACGCAAATCGTTGAAGATAATTCGAAGAAGAATGGATGAATAAGTCTGGGGAAGTCAAGGTGTATTACCTCGAAAGAAGCTCGACGGGCGATCTTTGCCGGAGCGGAACGCGGCGATGTGCGGCGATGCAAGGCTGAGAATAGCCTTGGAACTCATCCTCCGATCTCCCTCCTTCCACGCATGCCCAAGATGAGGAGCTGTCACCTCCTAGATTGGCCGGAATCGAGGGATGAAAGTGGATAGTCGGCCAAATGATTTGGAGTTTGTTGGAGACTGGAGAGTAGTTCGCGAATGGCGGACCTTGGAGCTTTAAATAGAGCAATGGTGTGGGCTCCAAGCTTGATCTAATGGCTGGCGAGGTTCTTGGTTGTTAGGAGAATAGGATCAATGGCTTAGATCGTCAAAAGGATTTGAAATGCACGCAGAAGAATTAGGTGAAAGAGGCTGGTTCAGAACAGTCTGCAGAACGGTTTCTTAAGAAGATAATCCAGGTGCTGACAAGTGTTAGCACCTGGTTGGCCAGAAGTTCCAAAATAATTCTAAAATCTATATTAAATAGTATTTAATGTTATTTTAAATAGGTATAAATACAAGAAATGTAAATAATTAAATAATCTTAATTATGGAATATATACTTTTTATAAATAATAAATATTATTTGAAATATAAATATTATATTAATATATATGTATATATAAGTAGTTTTTAGATTTTTATCTTAATAAATAAATAATTAAAAATTAATTTTATATTTTCTTAATTATTAGAATAATAAATAAAGGTTGTATGACTTTTTTAGAAATTTTAATAAATTAATTTACATATTTTAATAAATAAGGGTACAAGTTATACAGTTCATTTTTACATATATTTTAATGTTTCTGATTTTATTAAAATAATAAATAAGCTCCAAAAATTATGAAATAAATTAGGGTTAAATTACAAGATCATGAAAAAATAAATAGCCCAGAAAACCCTTTGTCTTTTGGTCCCAAAACCGACTTTTTGCAAACGGACTCTGAATTCGATGAAACCACCTTTATTAATTAGAGAATATTATTTTATGAACTTTAAAGGTGAGTAGAGTGAAATTGGAGTTCCGATGAAGAAGTTATGATGTTCGGAAGTTGAGATTTTGATAATTTATATGCTAGATTTCTTGGCATATATACAGGGTAATATTTTTAACTTATTTTTATATTTTTATATATATTTTTAGAAATAATTAGGAAAACAGTTTTGTGAAAAATATATACATATGAATTAATTAAAATTCTTTGAAGTTTTGTATTTATTTTATAAATAGTGAAATGTACATGGTGTGTGACTTAATTTATTTTTTTATGGTTTTCTTTCCTTATCTCCCCCTACATTTTGGTATGTCGACCAATCCATGCTGACTTGGTCTTGGGGGTTAGGTTATAAATATACCTTGCAATTATATTTATATTTTAAGTCATATTGTACATATATACATATATCGAATCTGCCTTTTTGTTCTTTTTCTTGGTTCTTTATTTTTTTATATGATTTTGATGGTTAAAAGTGAATATTTATACATGAAAGAAGTTTTGATAAAAGATGAGAATTAATGAATATTTTCATGTATTTGTTAAGGGTTTTAGACAAAATGCGACATAAAAGTTAATCAATCATGGATTCATCAACCCCCTATACTTAAACTTTGCTAGTCCCTTAGCAAACACTTATTTTGAAAAAGTAAGTCAAAAAGAAAGAAAGTTAGAATGAATTTGTTTTCCTAAACCAATTCATGAGAGCAGACAAAGGACAGAGCTCGATCGGGCCTGAAACAAGCATTTTGTCGGAACCTTAACTAGGTTTAGGATTTTGTCCTCAACAGTCCTCAAGTTCCACAAATACTTACTCAAGATCACTTCATCGGCTAGTTCAGACTCACTTATTCATATCGCAAACTCTATCATCCTTGAAGTCAACTTGTATAGTGTGTGAATAGAAATAGCTCTTCCTTCTTAGAGAACCGATGAAACCGTCCATCCCGGCTATACACTTCTATGGCTTCCTTATCCCGCTACTCTTTCCTCGGGGAGGGAGGTATTCCCTTCTGAGTTCAGTTCTGCTATGTCCACAATCGAATATAGAGAGAAAGTAAAAGAATGAGAAAAGAAGTGGAGTGCGACCAGTGTAGACGCATCTCCTTGTGAAGCTCAACCGGTGTAGCTGAGTCTCCACTAAGATGTGCAGGCATTTTTGGTGGATGCTTGGACCATTGTGGTCCTATTTGGTGGCTTCTGATTTGCTTTGACTTTGTAATTTGCTTGCACTGCATTCATCCTTTTGTGCCTCGACGGATATAGCATCTTTTTATTTCGTCCCTTTTCTGAGGTCATATAAAAATTGTGTCAGCAGATCCTTCCCTCATCCGAAGGAACTATCGCAACCCCAATATCTCCCGTCGTTAGACATCAATGCCGCAAAGATAAGAATGGAAACACACTACCAAGATGTACTGCCCTTCGTAACTCCATGCGAGTCGAGATAAATGCGGAGTGCATGTGTTCAAGATTGGTTCACTGGTGTAGAGTTGTATGGATGACACCAAATGGTCTACTTAAGCACATATGACTTGATTTCCCGAATATGGTCTTATGGAACCCAAAGATTTTAAGTCAAAAGACCTGAAGAGTCCAAATTCCAGATCCTAACTAGGCTCCTTACAACGAAAGTTAAAGGCTGTAATCAAGCTCCATCCTTTAGACTAGACTCAGTCCTTAGTTCCAGATTTCAAACTTATGCTGAAGAATGCGAATGCAAATGCAACCATATTTTTGTGAAGTATATTTTCAGAATTTTACTCATTTTTATGGATTTTAAGGCTTTTGTAATTTTTATGAATTTTAGGACTTTGTATATTTTATGGATTTTCTGATTTTTATAAACAAGTTTTTATACAAGAATTTTAGAAGATATATTTTATTCGATTTAAGTATCTAATGTATTTTACAAATTTTATCTACAAAGGATTTTATAAGGATTAACTGGTTTTTACACATGTTTTAATAAATAGGATTTTAAATAAGTATTATACAAAATTTAAATAGAAATTTTAATTACAAGTTTTAAATACATGTTTTATACATATTTTACTTATTTACAAGGATTTTATAAGTAATAAATAGATATATAAATGGATTTTAAATTAACCCGTACCCACTTTTTATGGATTTTATAGATAAAAAAATACATAAAAGTACGAGTTATGGATAAAAGTATATATAAATATATATGCACCCCCCTATATTTAGCTTGTGCTATGTCCTCATAGCGTCAAAAGAGAAAAGGAGGACATAACTCGTGCTAAGTAAAAGTGGGTGAAAAAGAATAAAGAGTACAAGTCAGTCAAACCCCTCTATACTTACGATCAGGTCATCGTAAGCATAATGGGAGAGCAAAAATGGGATGACTGAGTGAAAAGAATAAATAAACGAAAATTCAAAAGGAAAAGAATACGAAATCATTGTAATCACTCAGTCCCCCTTATACTTAGGATAAGGCATCCTAAGTATAGAAACGAGTGTGGTCAAAAATCAGAGACCAGTGATTTGTGAAAAAGAAAGGCTATACAAAAGAATCATAACAAAATATAAAATGTGAATCAGCGAACAATTGGTCCCCCCTATACTTAGGATCTGGTATCCTAAGCATAGAAGACGAGCAAAAATGGGGACGATTGTGGTCTACAAAGAATATACAAGTGTTGTGGTTCTGCAGAATCGAAAGGCTCAAAAGCATTTGTATAGGATGAGATGAAATGAAAGGATGATCATGAATCATGTACAAAATAGATCACTTCAACCAGGATCATACTGAATTTTCTGCTTTTTATGTGCGTACTAATCGTTGGCTGGAAAAGTAGAGCCTCCTCTGTAAGTGAACTCTGTACATGGTATGGCTCTCTTTTCTGGAATATGCATCTCTGAAGTCGGACTATAGAAGTTGTCTAAATATGTAAGAATCACACCATCCGACTCTTTATGCTGGATAGACTGTATGATCTGTGCAATATAATCAATTGACTCTTGTGCTGTAATATGTGTACTTTCAATTTGCAGCACTGAGATGTGTATTGCAGGTGACTGCTCATCTGAGTCTGATATGAAATCTGTCTTTGTATGTGAACAATCATCTGAAGAACTAGGTAACATGTGATCTACCCTATCTTCGTGTAGGATATCGTGGGTATCAAAATAAATGCTCTCAAGATCAGGAAACTGTGTCTCATCTATGTGCTGACAATCTTCTGCAAGACTGGTGTCCTCTGAAGTAAATGACAATACTGATCTGGGACTGCTACATCCTCTCTCCATCTCAAAGTGTATCTCTCCATTGTCGGTGCGGAATGAT
Source organism: Ottelia alismoides (assembly GCA_037367405.1). Lineage (NCBI taxonomy): Eukaryota > Viridiplantae > Streptophyta > Magnoliopsida > Alismatales > Hydrocharitaceae > Ottelia > Ottelia alismoides. Next base: position 747,638 of record JAZKJV010004058.1, on the reverse strand, counting down.
ACTCTCCCAACATCATAATCGAAGAGTCCTCTTGCTGTCTGCAAAAAGGTCCTCCCGAGAATGATTGGAGTAAGGTGTAATTGTGTACGGCATGTCATGTCTAAGACATTAAAGTCCACTGGAAACTGCAATCCCTGAACAATCACGATAATGTTCCTCAGCACACCTCTAGGTATCTTCATAGATCCATCTGCAAACTTGAGTATCGCTCGTGATTTGTAAAGATGACCTAGCTTGAGCTTATCAAGCAAAGAAGATGGAAGTAAATTGATCGAGGAACCATTATCTAAGAGAGTTCGATGAAATGTAGTGTCTTCAATCTGACAATTGACATAGTGAGCTCCCGAATCTTTCTTCTTCTTGGGTACCTTGTTCCGAATCGCACACGAAGTTGCCTTGGTCAGTATATGCTTCTCAACTCGTGATCTCTTTTTCCTACGTGTAGTACATTTGTTCCTCAACTGATTCTTGAGTGTAGGAAAATGATCCAAGGCATGGTGAAGTGGGATCTTCAGAAAGATGTGATCTTTAAGTAATCGTTCGGTCTCTGGAGTCACAGTATTCTTTTTGTTGTTTTTCTTTCCTTTTCCAAATTAGGCATCGGGAAAAGGAACAAAGTCAGGAGTCTGAAAATCGGAATTTTTATTCATTTCAGAATCAGCTTGTACATTGAGAGTTTCAGAATTATGTACAAAACTCTCTAAGACAGGGGAAGAAATGTTTTTCTCGGGATTCTTTGCCTGATCTGGCGTAGTGTCATCGTCTGATTCGCTAGTGTCCATATCTACTGTGTCGGCATCGCTCCCGTCTCTCGAATCTGCAGGGTGTTCCTCATCATCTTGTTGGTTCTCCTCCTCGGCTTCAGATTCTTACGGCTCATGGATCTGCTCGTGCTCCTCTGGTGCCCTCTCCTCTACTCCAGCAAGTGCTTGTGGTGATCTACCGCTCCTGAGACGAATTAAGTTAGATAAAAATTCAGGAAACAAGATATTACCTGTAGTATCTACCTTATCTGGATGCCTCCTCTTGTTGTTCGGGTTCATCTAAGGCTGGGTTGGAAGAGTGGTCTTCGGTGCAGTTAACTCGTCCAGATGATGGTTAACCTGCTCCATCTCGGTTTTGTGCGCAATATGGAGCGTACTCTGCATGTCCATGATCTGGTTGAGTGCCTGGGCCTGTGAAGACATCTCTGGTTCGGTGTGGTGGCCCTGGCTTGCTCCTCTCTCCTGCCTTGGCGTGTATTGCTGAGAAGTGGAAGACTGGGAGTATCGCTGAAGTGTGGAGGAAGACTGTTGCTGCTGCTGATAAGGATAATTCTGTGAATAGTGAGCAGGATGCTGATATGATTGTGGTCTCTGATGATAGACATTCGGGTGAGACTGCTGCGGCGTGAAGCTCTGGCGGTGCTGGAAATGCGGACGTCCATGCTGCGGATGACCTATGGCTGTTGCTGCTGATTCGGTATACTCGGCTGCTGACTCGGAGTATACCAAATCCCGTTGATCTCGAGAGTGGATTGCGGCTCCACCTCCATCTCTGAGGTGCTGATGATCTGGCCGGGATTGGCGTGAGACTGATCCTCATGCCAATCAAGTTGCGGAGTCTCTGTCTCACTCTGTACGAAGTGGATCGGACAGGTGGGCGGAGCGGGTAAGATCCTCCGTGCTGGTTGTGTGGTCGAAGAAGATTGGCTCTGCTGGTACTGAAGTTGAAGATCATACACCTTCTTCGGTAGATCACTCAGCTGCTGAGGTAGAGATGAGAGTTTCTCCAACTCTCGCAGCGGCTGTAAGTCTTGGACCTGCTTTTGAATCACATCCACCAACGTTAGCTTCTCGCTAATGTATCCCATGTTGGTGTTGGATTTAGAATCTATGATGTTAGCCACCTTGTGGTGTTCTTGGTGATGTGGTGGCTGCGGGGCTTTCTGAAATGCCCGAGTAGAGTCCACGACTCTTGAGTTCTCGGCCATCTCTTCGAAGATCGCCCAGACTTACTCGGTGTCCTTATTTAAGTAGTTGCCGCCACATGCCACACTCACGAGCCCCTGTATATCTAGTTGGAGTCCTCCAAAATAGTTCTGAACTAGAACCTTCATCAGGATCTCATGATGCGGGCATCTCTCTGTAAGGTCCTTGAATCTATCCCATGCCTCATGGAAAAATTCGTGTGGGAGTTGCGTGAAGTTGGAGATCTGGCTCCTCATCATGTTCGTCCTTCCTAGAGGAAATTATTTACACAGGAAAGTGGACTTCAGATCATCCCATGTAGAGATTTCCCTCCCAAGATGACTCAGCCAGTAAAGAGCCTTATCGACTAAGGCAAAGGGGAAGGTCTTGAGGCGTACCGCCTCCTGTGTCACTCCTGGATAGCAAGCCATACCGCAAATCATCTCAAATTGTTGTAAGAAGGTAAACGGCTCCTCTGCGGCATTCCCATAGTACTTGGGAAGCAAATAAATGAAGGACGGTCTCTACTCGTATGGCCCTTGATTCGGCGGTAGCCGAATCCAATGTTGGAGCATTCTAGCACCCGGGTCATACTCATCTCGTAAAGTCGTGGGAGTCACTGCAGGCGGTAACTGGTTCCCAGCCCCTGCTCGCAGCGCGGCTATTTCTGCCCACAATTCAGTCTGAACTCGAAATTGTTCTCGAATTTGTAGATTCATTTACTGACGTGTATCAAGAATCCCAGTAGTAACATCTGCGGTGTCGGGTCTTCCTTCATGCTGCTCCCCAGCTGGTGGCCTATTGTCTGTCGCTGGTCCCTTGCTGCGAGCCATCTGATTGTCTGTGAAAGAGAAGCTCTTGTAAGAACTCAGTGAAAAATCGGCTGGAGATCTAGATGATGTATTGAGGAAAGGGTCTGCCTCAATATTCAGGCCAGGAGGCGAGGGAGTCTGGGTCTGACTCTCCTCGAGATCAGATGGGACCATCTCGGGAAGAGGGTCATCCCGAGCCTGTAAAGAAGTACGCTCGATGGTGGACGGTCGAAAGCTCACGGAGTCTGAGAAGAAAAGCCGTCGAGACGTCATCTTCGATGTCAAGAGATTTGATCAGGAGAGCACGATGTACGATTCAAAGGAGATGGAAAAATGTGAAAGCCGTAGAAACTCATGCCTCGCAAGCAAACACAAAGCAAACCTCGTGTTCACCAACTCAACCCGATGAAGATCGTAAGAGTTTGGTCTTTTATCTTGTCGGTTTTAGGGTTGTAATTAGCAAACAAGTATTGCGATTATCACGGGCTGAGCGAGATGATAGGTGCCCGATGGTTTCTCCGAAGCACTGGCCCGAGTCCTTACAAAAGATCACTCGCACTCAGCCAGTATGGGAGTAAGTACGGACCTTTTCCGGCTACCCGTGTTACTTGAGGACGGAGCCTTGCGCAATGTCCTCTAAACCTCCCACTCTGCTAAGTAAACCCAGACCGTTTCTGGCTACCCAAGAGTACCCACTGAGGAACAGTGATCCAGTGTATGGACTAAGTAGTATTTCGCGGGAAATACGGGTTTTGGGCTCTAACCATACGTGTTAGCTCTCACTCGTGCACTCTGAGAAGTTGTGCGGGGGTTACTCCCCCAAAATAGATGAATCGTTACGGTTTTTAAAGTCAGATATTTCAGCAGTCACGATTTTATTTTATGGTTTTGTATTTATTTTGGATTTTTTCAAACAAAAGTCTATTGATGATTTTTCTTTTTATAAAAACCCTAAAATAATGCACCTAGGTTGCAGGTCCTGAAACTAGCTACGTAGGCACAATCAGATAGAATGAAAAACATATGCAAGCATCAAAAATGTAGCGGAAAACCGATAAGGCGAGAAAACCGTGGTGGGTGCTCTGATCCCCCGAATATATGGTATCCGGCGAATCAGACCCTGAAAAAAAATGGGGGGGGGTTGTTTATTCTCTTCTACAGTTTCTCTCCCTTTCTCTCTCTTTTACAATAGTATGTTAACTAAATATGCCCTCTGCGGCCGATTTGTAGAGAAGGAACCTGCCTTAGGTCTTTCAACTGATTCGGCTTCCTAAGAAGCCGGCTGATCCTGCATGCCATGCAAAAATAAGTTAGCGGAGAAAACCGAGAGATGAGTCGAGAAAACCATAAGAAAAGCCGAAAGAAAACGATGAAAATGAATCAAGAAGACTATTGAGAAAAAAAGCTGTACGAAAAACTGTACGAAAAGTTACGAAAAACCAAACAAAAAGAAGAGAGAAAATATAATCACAAAAATTTGAAAAAGATCAAAATATTCTAACGCCTCCCCGGCAACGGCGTCATTTTGATAAGAGTTAAAATTAGATCACGGCTTTTTTAGAGAATAACGGTGTCGATGTAGAAAAAGCCACGAAAACAGATCTTAACTCTAATCAAACAAATTCGATTTCCAAAAGAAAACCTACACTATTTATTTTACCAGGTAAGTGTGCCTGGGTCGAACTCAAGGAGGCAGAATAGACTATTTTGATTTTTTAAGGGAATATTTTTGCGATTTTATTTTATCTCTTCTTAAAGCGATCAAAGAAAAGAAACACTTTTTATTTAATTTTATTTTTAATTTTTATTTGATTTTAATCTTTTCCAATTTTTATTTAATTTTCAAAAGGGATATTTTTCACAAGATTTATTTATTAAGTAATAGGTGGAATATAGGTAGATGATATTATATAGTAGATAGAACGGGTCGAGCAGCAGGCACGAACAAGCACACGAAAACAAATCAAAACGGAGTCGTTTTTCGAAGAATGAAAACACGAAGAAAACATGAGAAAAAGTCAAGGGAAAATACTTGAAAATCTTGCGAAGGTAGTAGTGTAACTACCCCAAGAAAAACTACGAAAAATAAGGTTAATAATAGGTCCAAATATCCCCTACAGCCCAGGGGTATAAGCGCAAAGAAAATACTAAAAATTTCTACAGTTAGGTCCTTTACAGGGACTGAAATGTAAAAGAAATATAGTGTTTTACATTTAAGTCCCTGTGGAGGGACCGAAATGCAATTTCTGAAAACTTGTGGAGCGGGAATTAATTTCTGAAAGCTCTCGGGATTTATTGTGCAAAATTCACACCGGTTCGTATTGAGTGGCCAGGATTAGAAGCTGCGGGCGCTGATCTAATGTCTCTGCGAGTGCCACGTGTCGCTAAACTGCACACCTGGGATGTTCTTCAGGTTCTTGCCCAGGCGGTTGAGCAGCCGACTGAGCTTCCTTCTCTGATTTCTCTCCGGCAAGGGATGGTGTTCTGAAGCCTCCGGCGGGGCCAGAGGGGTGGCTCCTCCACCCCTCGAGCTCGCCCGTTGCAGATGGCTGGCGGAGGAAGTTCCGAGCGGCAGTGAACTCTCGAGGAAGAAGGCGGTTTCGTTGCTATTGGAAGTTGCTGCAGTCTGATGGCCCTTCCTTGAGATGGATTTTCTTAATGATCGAGGCTTCCAGTTGCGAGGGAATGGCTCATTATTGAAGATGAACCTGCAAAGAAGCAATATATAGGCTCGATTCACAAGGAATCGGCTCAAGTGTGATAGATCTGCATGTTGGACATGCGAGCCCACGGCGAGCCATTATGCAATAAATGTTATTGAAATTCACTCCTTAATCTGAAATAAAGAGTACATAATTTGCATAATAGGTCCCTTAGTACAATTAGGGTTATGTACCATGGCCATCTTAATGATCATACAGCTGTTGATTCAATTATTGAATCATAGAGGCTGGTGCATAGATAAATATCTAATGAGTTAGATTGAGGACTCATCAAGCACTGTCAAATGATTATTAAGAGATGATCTCCAACCTGAGTAGGTGATGGCAATCCTATCTCATTTAGGTTGATATGTGACCGACCTCTTGATGCAGGTCCTCTGCATAGGAATAGAGATTCGGAGGTGTCGGATTAGTTAGGTCAAAGAATTGACTTAACGAGATCGAGATAACCTAAGTCCTATATCATAAGATGTCGTGATATAGGCACACATCCTCTGACCGGAGACAGATGTATTACTATATGTCTGAGTATGTACATTTGGCAGACCAATAGGTTGATGACATAATCAAGGTCTATACACCGGCGCGCTGGTGTGAATATAAGGGCATATGAGTAATACAATCTCTCAAAGGGATCATACAGGTTCAGTTACTGAACCGGAAGACATGAGCTCACTCATGAGATATTGGGAAGAATCAAATTCCATGCGCATGGTCGTCTCGCTTTGGAAGCTTGACTGAATTTGTAGGTTTGATATATACTTTTGGAAAGTATATGATCAAGACCTAGGTATGATATATGCTTTTGGAAAGTTTATGATCGATACCGACTCCCAATGATCGAATGAGAAACTTACTGATAAAACCCTGAAGTAGACAGTATAAAGTTGATCTAATACTTCAGGTTCATTCTGAGTCTTCCAGTATGCAGGATGTACAGGTATTGGGAATTCCTGAGGGTGATGAGATCAAAAACGGTTGTATAACCATGATGCTTCCATTCCTAGGGAGTGATGAAACCGGTCTGGATTTTAGTGACTCCTCTCAGTAGAGAAGTAATCTGGTCTTAGTCCAAATGTTGGACATTAATCTGAATGTGATTCAGATTCAATGAGAAGATTAGATTTGTTGTCTTGATTTAATCAAGCATCTATGGGAGGCCCGAGATCTGTATTTGAGATGTGATCTCAATATCCACGTCACTATACGTGGAACAATACAATCGCCCTGTCCTTATCTCCAAGTATTCACGGAGAAAGCGCATTATCCTTGAAAGAGTTCATGGATAATTCTATTGTTGATATATGTATTCGAGCATTGAGAAAATGGATAATTAAATGTGATTTAATTATCATGAGTAATATGAATTTGATTCATATTATAAAGAGAGTAATCTGAGATAATTAAATGTGATTTAATTATCAAAGATGTAAATAATGTGAATGTGATTCATATTATTTGAGAACAGGAGAATAAAGATCCAAGATGATTAAATGTGATTTAATTATCATGGATATGAATAATGTGGATAGCAATATCCATATTAGTCATATATATTATAATGTAATTTATAATATATAAGAGAGAGATATTTGTAATTTACATTTGTTAATTAAATGTTAATGTGAATTGGATTCACATTGGATATTGAATTGAAAATGTAATTTACATTTTGTTTTGGGTTGTGAATATGATTCACATATTTTTCAATGGCAAGATTACAATGTCTACAAAATAATTGTGAATTATTTTTGTAGAATAATTTGCAACAAAAGTTGTTGCAAATAATGGAGATTCCATAAGAGATAAAATAGCCACCTTCCTAATGGAGGAGGGTGGACGACCACCACTCCCATTAGGAAAGGGAGGCCGTCCCCCCTCTCCACATGGAAGGAGGCTTTTCTCTCTTCCATTATCTCCATGTATTGATGATTTAATTTTGTGATTAAATTGTGTTGATTTATCAACATATATTTAATTTAAATTAAAATAATTGTTGTTGGTTTTACCAACACAAATCTTAGCCATTAAAAGAAACACAATCAATGAGAGCCATTGGATTTGTGTTGTCCCATGGATTGAGATCCATGGATCCCAAAACCCTATAAAAGGAGAGGCACCCCATTGCTCTTCTTTACACATAATGCTTGAGAAGCATCTCTCTCTCCCTCTCTTTCTCTCTAGACGTCGGCCCTCTCTCTCCCTCTCATGGCTGCCCGCCATGGATGCCATGGAGAGGTTTTGCATCGTCGCGGCATGGTCGTTATGCTGCCCGTTCTTCTGTTCATGGATCTCCGTCTCCTTCGGTGCGCCTCGCTCGTGAAGAAGACGTCGGATCTCGTGTGTCGAGATCAGGAGATCCACCGCTTGGATCATCAACATGGACTGCGAGAAGAACGTGGTTCATCCCCGCGCTCGCAAGCGTCTCCTCCGTCGGATCGGACTTGAGACAGGAGGTCTCTTTGTTTAGAGACTCGATCGCAACCACGCTTCAAGAGGTAATCCTATTACTTGTTTGTGGTTTAGACGAAACGATCCGAGAAGTGTTCTTGGATAATGTGATTTCGTCGTAAGAATTTTTTTTTAAATTCCGCTGCATCGAGCAACTAGTGCGACTAGTCGCTCCTCGTCGTATTCGATACAACGCTCACGCTTCCGTGATGCACTTGAGGATCTAACCATATCCTTCAAGTGGTATCAGAGCCTTAGGTCGATGGTTTCGAATATGATTCCCTAACCGAGGACGACTTGGGTTCGTTAAGGTCGCGAAAGTTTTCTTCGCATTTGATTTCGCAGATCTGTTTAGTAAATAAATTAAGCACTGTTTAAATTTCTTAAACACGAATTTAATACTTGGATTTTGTTCCCCATTAAATAAGGAAACCATAGGATCTGAGTTTGCGTAAATCGGATTTCGTTTGCTCTAGATATGGTTGTTTTAATGAATATGTATTCACTGTTACGGGAACTGCGAATCTTAACGTATTTAAGGAGTTAATTACTGTTTAGAGACACCTTGAAATGCATTCAAATCACATAGGTTCTTTTGTAAATCAAATTAGCAAACTATGGAAACTTACTTTGCTTAATTTGGATTTAATTTGATTGAGATATGCTAATTTTAGTAAGTAGGGGTCACTGCTGAAATTACTTTCCTAATCAAGAAACATGTGATGGTCAATTAATGAAATTAATTGTTAATTTCGAGAAATAATTATGGAAAATATTTGAGAAATATTAGAAGATGATTATTTTTTTAATTGACTTGGCCTCAACCAATTAATTGATTAGATTTGATCTAAATCATAATCGGAAACACAATCATTAAACTCCTTGCTTGAATAGTATTGGGAATTTGTCTAGAAAATTTCCTTATAATCAAAATTGTTTTGATTACTATATGGTATACATTCGGTTGAAGAACCGATGATCATCTCAAGTACAAATTAATCAATTTGGCATTATCCTTTCCCGAGGCGGATATGGTGTCTAGTCGGGGATCGCTGGGGTAGCGGGTTGCAACGTATGCGGTCCGTCCCACTCCCGCCGGTACTGGCCATGATAGCGGGTAGGGCCGGGATAATGTCCGAGGGATTAAGTTGTATTTTTTCTAATTATTAAAATACGATTTAATACGTACTTTGAGAATAATATCATGTATATTCAAGTAAGACAATCAAGTTTGATTGATTGAATTGGATTGATAATTAATTTAATATGATTAAGTTAATTATATCCAATTAAGAACACTCTATTATGAATAGAGTTATTATTTCCCTTGGAAGAATTAATCATAATGAATGTGATTCATAATGATTAATTAGAATTTGAATATTATATGGAGGATCACATAAGTGACATCCATGGTCTCCCGTCAAGGCGAAGAGTTTCGTCGTCAGATATTATATATAGGAGACGCCTGTCCGAAGTGACAGCTCTTGCATATGATCCATTTGGATCGGGCTCGTCGCTTCTCAAAAGAGTAAGGATGTATGCGTAGTGACCCCAATATCGGGTCCTCATATTATTGAGGCGATATTGGATTGCGCATAGCGAGTTGTATTCCTGTTGACGGTTGGTTCAATTAATGGCGGGTCAACATCACCTTAGGGGTGGTGGGCCCGAATGTCAAAGACCGAATTGGGAGATGCAAGTTGGACTTGCAAGGCGGAATGTGTTCCCGCTTCTTTTTATCCGAGTTGTAGGTTCTCATATTATTGGGATGCAATAAAGATAAGGAAGGAGATCCCAGATCTTGCTTGAGATATAATGGTAAGTATATCTCTTACATTGAAAGTGATTAAGGGAATGAACTTTCATTGTTGACAAGGAAGACAACTTTGATATAAAAAAATTCCTAAATCAAAGTAAAATATGTATATATATAAATATATACACTTATGCAAATTTCTTATTTCAGATAATCCTTCATTAAACCCACTCAATGTTATACTCAATAATAACCAGTAAAATATCATGGATTGAACTCATGATCCAGATATTGTACTTGCAATTGGACACATAATGTATGTGATTGCAATGTGCAAGTTTCCTCATAATATTGAGGAATGATAATTAAATAGACAATGGGACTAAAACCCTAGGGTTTGTATGTCTCTATAAGTCTTGATCTCATCGAATGTACTTTGGAAGTGACATGTCGATGGTGATCGCAATTGTCAAATAATCCTTATAAAATCAATAAAGATATTCTGGCATACATATGTGCTCTTGACATTTAATCATGAATGACATGGTTCTTTGCATCATGTAGAATGGTAGCTCTATAAGAGATGATGTATTCAAATTGTTTGAGTACCTACATGAACCTATGTTTTAAGAGTTTAGATGGATGTAGTTGATGAGTGTCATCATTCTACTGTCTATACTCTAGTCATTCATGAAGCTTCATAATATTCATATTGTATGAATTGGGTGAAGTATGTATAAATGTCGAAATGCTCTTACATTAAATTCTTTTGAATTTAACATAAGAGGTCCTTAGTCTTAAGCATTGGTTGTTTATAGATAAAGGGAGCGCAATGGAAGCATGGGTTGATCCCAAGCAAGAAGTATACTCAAAGAGTTGACTGTACTTCTGTGACTTCCATATGACATCCAAAGAGTTTGATAAATGCCAAAAATGCAATAAATTGATGTGTTTATAATGTGACTATCAAATCTATCTAGAATCTTTAGAGAAGGAATCAGATAGTACATCAGAATAATCTACATATAACCATTGAAATTGACTTACTTATTTTATAAGATAAAGTCTAATAATTGTATCTCAATCTTCTAATGACACTTGCAATTGGTTGCATATGTTTTAGAAGATTGGAAAATTTGATCTTAAGGTATTTAGTTATCCTTGAGAATTTTGATGCAATTGTTGCAACAATCACTTTTGGATTGATAGACTTATTAATTTCAGTGGGAGAGCCCTTAGTCTTAAAGAATGTCCCTATGACCTAGATGTTAGAATACACTCATTGTTTATTTCTATTTGTTGGATATAAATATGAATTCTGTAATAAATCTATCATAAAGAGTTATGATTGAGATATTTCAGATAGTAATCTAAAATCTAGTGGACTCTATTAAATTAGAAAATTAATGAACGATTCATTAAGATTTCTAATACTGAAAATTAAACCTTTAAAGATCAATAGGAGGATAAAGATCATTTGACAATGATCTGGCATCAAGTTTTGGACATATGTCTGTTGATGAGATCAATGGACTAGTAAGACATGAAACTTTAGATTGTCTAAAGATTCAAATCTTACATACTTATGAATATTGTATTCAAAAAAAATGTCCAATACACCTTTCTTTGGGAAAGATGTAAGATGTCAAGGTATTCAGGATCTCATACATATTGATGTATGAGAATCATCTATATCATAGTAAACATTATGGATATGTGATATCTATTGATGATTATGTATGATATGAAATTTCTTCTCTTCACCTTAGAAAACTTTAAAATGATCAAAGATTTCACAATTTTGTTTTAGAACCAAAGTTTGAAGGAAGATGAAATGAATTTGATCTAACCAAGGTAGCTTGTACCTATTAGATGAATTCAAGGAATACCTTATAGAGATATGAATATCATTTCTATCTCACCCCTCCTAATGAACCTTAACTCAATAGAGTTGTAAGGAGATGCAATTAATCATGTGTGACATGATTTGATCAATGATTAATCTTAGCATAATTATCTCTTAGTTTCCAGGTATATGTATATGTGGTAGAGACTACATTATACACTTAATAAGGTCCCAAGCTGGTAAGTTGGAATGTAGCACCAGAGAGTGCTACTTCATTAGGAAAATAAAGGATGGTATTAGATACCTACTTTATGACCTTGAGATTCTCAAAAGATCACATCTTTGAGAATATGATTCTTAGAGGATGACTCTCTTGAGAATCAAGATGAAAATGAAGTAAAGGAACTCATTTAATCTTGATAAGATAATGAGGCTCCTGAAATCGGAAACTAAAATAGATAATTAAAGATGAAACATTAATACCTCTTCAAATAAGTTTGAGGATGGATTCCATGTGTCAGTTAAATCTGAAAATGATCGGACTTCATGTGATGAAGCTCCTGAGGATCATGACATGGAAAGATGGATGTTAGCAATAAAAGTCTAATGTAGAATTCATATACAAGTGTTGTATATGGACCCTCGAGGATCCACCTATAAGGGTCAGACCCATTAAGGTGTAAATGGATCTTCAAGAGAAAGAGGGAACCTGATGAGAAGGTAGAGACCTTCAAAGCACAGTTCGTAGCCATGAGCTACACACCGAAGAGAATACATCGATAGCGATGAGACTTGCTCTCCGGTGACCTTGCTCTAACCCATCAGAATATTGCTAATTATAGCTACACAACTTATCTTTGCCATCTTCATGATGTGAGTCAAGATTGCATTCCTCTATGAATACCTCCCTTTGGATATTCATATGAAGTAGCCCTAGGGCTTCATGGTTGAGGAAAGAAAGGTGTTCTAGCTGAAGAACTCCATCTTTGGACTCCATTAAGTTTCTTGTAGTTGGAACATAAGATTTGATGAAACTATAATTGTTGTGATTTCAGATAAAATCTTGATGAACCATGTGAAGCTTGTTGGGAGTGCCATTGTGTTCATCGTGCTAAATGTAGATATTATTCTAATCATTTAGAATGATATAAGAATAAATAATAAGTGTTTTATAACATGGTTGTTCCATACCTTGAGATACGATCTCAAGGATACCTCTTAGATCTTAATTCTGAAGTCGTTCAGAAGCAAAGAGAAGAGGTTATTGGGACCGTCACATTAGTAGTACACCTTGGACTTATTCCATTTTCTGGAAAATTTCCAAGAAAGGCTTCCTTCCCTTAAGATGATGTAGTGACATGTCTAAAGAGATAGCACCTCAAAGAGTTGAGGAAGTGGATGCTAAAACTGCTTGCACTTGTGCATCAGTTATGAGAAGCTGGGTATATGCTAGATGTGTACAAGAGCCAGGTGTCTGCCATGCAGTGGGATTAGTAAACTGTTACTAATCCTGCTATGGAGATAAAACACTTGATTGCAATAATAATAATATCTTCAAAGATGATAAAACTTAGAGATAGTGATCTCAAAGTCTTATCTTCAAAAGTTTAAGATCTTGTAGATAGTGATCTATAAGGGCCTAGACTGTAGATACCTTAGGAGATGGAGATCTCCAGGAATGAAGGTATTCTAAATGGATTATGGGAATATTGGTTATGATAATTAATAAGATGTAGTGTCAATGACACTATAACCGACAAAAATTGAGTATTGGTTGCATAGGATGCACATTCGCATTGGATGCGAGCACTGTTACTAGGAGATATGCAAGTGCCGTTAAAGGACTTGGCGTAGTCTCTTGGGAACAGAGTGATTGATCAGCTTCCCTAGCTATTTTCTAAATAGCCTATGATTGTCACATGAGTGTGGGTTTAAATGATTAGCCCATTAATGGCTCTTTGGGCTAGTGGGAGATTGTTGGACATGCGAGCCCACAACGATCCATTATGCAATAAATGTTATTGCAATTCACTCCTTAATCTGAAATAAAGAGTACATAAATTTGCATAATAGGTCCCTTAGTACAATTAGAGTTATGTACCATGGCCATCTTAATGATCATACATCTGTTGATTCAATTATTGAATCATAGAGGCTGGTGCTTAGATAAATATCTAATGAGTTAGATTGAGGACTCATCAAGCACCGTCAAATGATTATTAAGAGATGATCTCCAGCCTGAGTAGGAGATGGCAATCCTATCTCATTTAGGTTGATATGTGACCAACCTCTTGATGCAGGTCCTCTGCATAGGAATAGAGATTCGGAGGTGTCGGATGAGTTAGGTCAAAGAGTTGACTTAACGAGATCGAGATAACCTAAGTCCTATATCATAAGCTGTCATGATATACGCATACATCCTTTGACCGGAGACAGATGTGTTACTATATGTCTGAGTATGTACATTTGGCAGACCAATAGGTTGATGACCTAATCAAGGTCTAAACATCGGCGCGCTGGTGTGCATATAAGGGCATATGAGTAATACGATCTCTCAACGGGATCATACAAGATCAGTTACTGAACCGGAAGACATGAGCTCACTCATGAGATATTGGAAAGAATCAAATTCCATGTGCATGGTTGTCTCGCTTTGGAAGCTTGAGTGAATTTGTAGGTTTGATATATACTTTTGGAAAGTATATGATCAAGACCTAGGTATGATATATACTTTTGGAAAGTATATGATCGATACTGACTCCCAATGATCGAATGAGAAACTTACTGATAAAACCCTGAAGTAGACAGTATAAAGTTGATATAATACTTCGGGTTTATTCTGAGTCTTCCAGTATGCAGGATGTACAGGTATTGGGAATGCCTGAGGGTGATGAGATCATAAACGGTTGTATAACCATGACGCTTCCATTCCTAGGGAGTAATGAAACGGGTCTGGATTTTAGTGACTCCTCTCAGTAGAGAAGTAATCTGATCTTAGTCCAAATGTTGGACATTAATCTGAATGTGATTCAGATTCAATGAGAAGATTAGATTTGCGGTCTTGATTTAATCAAGCAAATATGGGAGGCCCGAGATCTGTATTTGAGATGTGATCTCAATATCCATGTCACTATACGTGGAACAATACAATCGCCCTGTCCTTATCTCCAAGTATTCGCGGAGAAAGCGCATTATCCTTGAAAGAGTTCATGGATAATTCTATTGTTGATATATGTATTCGAGCATTGAGAAAATGGATAATTAAATGTGATTTAATTATCATGAGTAATATGAATTTGATTCATATTATAAAGAGAGTAATCTGAGATAATTAAATGTGATTTAATTATCAAAGATGTAAATAATGTGAATGTGATTCATATTATTTGAGAACAGGAGAATAAAGATCCAAGATGATTAAATGTGATTTTATTATCATGGATATGAATAATGTGGATAGCAATATCCATATTAGTCATATATATTATAATGTGATTTATAATATATAAGAGAGAGATATTTGTAATTTACATTTGTTAATTAAATGTTAATGTGAATTGGATTCACATTGGATATTGAATTGAAAATGTAATTTACATTTTGTTTTGGGTTGTGAATATGATTCACAAATTTTTCAATGGCAAGATTACAATGTCTACAAAATAATTGTGAATTATTTGTAGAATAATTTGCAACAAAAGTTGTTGCAAATAATGGAGATTGCATAAGAGATAAAATAGCCACCTTCCTAATGGAGGATGGTGGACGACCACCACTCCCATTAGGAATGGGAGGCCGTCCCCCCTCTCCACATGGAAGGAGGCTTTTCTCTCTTCCATTATCTCCATGTATTGACGATTTAATTTTGTGATTAAATTGTGTTGATTTGTCAACATATATTTAATTTAAATTAAATTAATAGTTGTTGGTTTTACAAACACAAATCTTAGCCATTAAAAGAAACACAATCAATGAGAGCCACTGGATTTGTGTTGTCCCATGGATTGAGATCCATGGATCCCAAAACCCTATAAAAGGAGTGGCACCCATTGCCTTCTTTACACATAATGCTTGAGAAGCTCTCTCTCTCTTTCTCTCTAGACGTCAGCCCTCTCTCTCCCTCTCATGGCCGTCCACCATGGATGCCATGGAGAGGTTCTCCATCGTCGTGGCATCGTCGTTATGCTGCCCGTTCTTTTGATCGTGGATCTCCATCTCCTTCGGTGTGCCTCGCTCGTGAAGAAGACGTCGGATCTCGTGTGTCGAGATCAGGAGATCTGCCGCTTGGATCATCAACATGGATTGCGAGAAGAACGCGGTTCATCCCCGCAATCGCAAGCGTCTCCTCCGTCGGATCGGAATTGAGACAGGAGGTCTCTTTGTTTAGAGACTCGATCGCAACCACGCTTCAAGAGGTAATCCTATTACTTGTTTGTGGTTTTAGACGAAACGATCCGAGAAGTGTTCTTGGATCATGTGGTTTCGTCATAAGAAATTTTTTTTAAATTCCGCTGCATCGAGCAACTAGTGCGACTAGTCGCTCCTCGTCGTATTCGATACGACGCTCACGCTTCCGTGATGCGCTTGAGGATCTAACCATATCCTTCACTGCAAGCTCAAAAAGTGACGAAAATTGAAGTTTCCAGAGTTATTCAAAGTTGCGTGAGAATGTAGGCTGAAATGAAACGTGATTTGAAGTGGCTTTGAAACGCATTGATGGTGGGAATTCGATTGGGCGTCTAAGCTAGGAGATTAAGCATCCTAATGACGAATTAATTTCGCTAATGTCTACAGGCAAATCGATGAAGAAAATTCGAAGAAGGATGGATGAATAGGTCTGGGGGAAGTCAAGGTGTATTACCTCGAAAGAAGCTCGACGGGCAACCTTGGCCGGAGCGGAACGCGACGATGTGCGGCGATGCAAGGCTGAGAATAGCCTTAGAACTCCTCCTCCGATCTCCATCCTTCCACGCACGCCCAAGATGAGGAGTTGTCACCTCCCTAGGTTGGCCGGAATCGAGGGAAGAAAGTGGGTAGTCGGCCAAATAATCTGGAGTCTGTTGGAGACTGGAGAGTTAGTTCGTGAATGGCGGACTTCGGAGCTTTAAATAGAGCAATGGCGTACGCTCCAAGCTTGATCTAATGGCTGGCGAGGTTCTTGGTTGTTAGGAGAATAGGATCAATGGCTTAGATCGTCAAAGGATTTGAAATGCGTGCGGAAGAATTAGGTGAAAGAGGTCGGTTCAGAACAGTCTGGTAGAACGGTTTTTTGGAGAAGAAAAACCAGGTGCTGACAAGTGTACACCTTGTTGGCCAGAAGTTCCAAAATACTTCTAAAATCAATATTAAATAGTATTTAATGTTATTTTAAATAAGTAAAAACACAAGAAATGTAAATAATTAAATAATCTTATTTATGGATTAAATACTTTTTATAAATAATAAATATTTTTTGAAATATAAATATTATATTAATAAATATGTATATATAAGTAGGTTTTAAATTTTTAATTTATTAAATAAATAAATAAAAAGTAATTTTATATTTTCTAATTATTAGAATAATAAATAAGGTTGTATGAATTTTTAGAGATTTTAATAAATTAGTTTACATATTTTAATAAATAAGGGTATAAGTTATACAGTTCCATTTTTACCTATATTTTAAGGTTTCATGATTTTATTAAAATAATAAATAAGCTCCAAAAAATTATAATATAAATTATGGTTTAAATTAAATCATGAAAATATTTAAAAATTATAAAAATAAGAAAACTATAAATAAGTGTGTTATATAAAATAAATAGCCAGAAACCCCTTTGTCTTTTCGTCCCGAAATCGACTTTTTGCAAATAGACTCCGAATTCGATGAAACCACCTTTATTAATTAGAGAATATTATTTTATGAACTTTAAAGGTGAGTAGAGCGAAATTGGAGTTCGTATGAAGAAGTTATGATGTTCGGAAGTTGAGATTTTGATAATTTATAGGCTAGATTTCTTGGCTTATATACATGGTAATATTTTAACTTATTTTATATTTTATATATATTTTTAGAAATAATTAGGAAAAGAGTTTGGTGAAAAATATATACATATGAAATAATTAAAATCTTTGAAGTTTTGTATTTATTTTATAAATAGGGAAATGTACATGGTGTGTGACTTAATTTATTTTTTTATGGTTTTCATTCCTTATCTCCCCGTACGTTTTGGTTTGTCGATCAATCCATGCTGACTTGGTCTCGGGGGGTAGGCTATAAATATACCTTGGCGGTTATATTTATATTTTAAGTCATATTGTACATATATACATATATCCAATCAGCCTTTTTTTTCTTTTTATTGTTCTTTATTTATTTATATGATTTTGAAAATTAAAAGAGAATATTTATACATGAAAGAAGTTTTGATAAAAGATGAGAATTAGTGAATATTTTCATGTATTTGTTAAGGGTTTTAAGACAACATGCGATAGAAAAGTTAATGAATCAAGGATTCATCAGCGACGACCCATCTTCTTCCCTAGCGAGACCCAAGGGCCTTAACCATCATCGCATCTGCTCGGCTTAGTTTTTCAGCTCCAGTAAGCCATCCGTCGAGCAAAAAACGTTGAGCTACATCACGCTCAGCATCCCAGGCACTCGATCTCTTCTTCAGGTGAAAATCCCTTCACTCCTTTTTTTCTTTTGTTCTTCTTCTTCCCTTCTTTCTTTCCCTCTTCACCGTACACCACTTCCCCTTTTGAACTTGCCTACATCGCCTACCCCGACCTCCACCATCCACGACTTCACCCACTATACTGATCGGAGCATACCTCGTCTGCCTCATCTCATCATCGCTCTGCTCTCACATCGACAAGTGCCACCACTCCTACTAGAATGAGCCGTTCGCCTCCACCATAACACCTCGACTCGTGCTCCACAACTCATGCCTTGTTCCTCGTGTGCCCGCTCCCCTACCTCAATCTCCATAGGAGTTGCACGACATCTCCCAGATGCCTCACCATCACAGGCTGTTGCAGCATGCTCTGAACATGTTCTCGAGCTCCGCCTCTAGACGCCACCTCCATCGCCCTCGAGGTTCACACCTCCAAAGTGCATGCCTTCATCGCGAACCCCGCTTCGCCTCGTCAATGAGCTCCTCCAACCGGAGCTCCCGCCTGCTTGCCCAGCCACCACCTCACCAATGCCTGGGTCGCAGGCATGCGCTTCTCCAACCCGGTCGTGTGCGACTGGACTCATCTCCACCGACCACCGTCAAGCACCCGCTTTGCATTCATATCAAAACAGCCTCGCGAGGAGCGCTCGAACCTTATCCACACCTCATGTGAATAGCTCGTGAGGGATAGGGATAATTACTCTAGTTCCCCCCTGACGTCTTCACCAAGTATAAGGCATGTGAATGTTGAGACTTTTTTGCCAAGGCCCCTCCAGTCTAAGGGATTTCATGCACACCCATGCCTCTCAAGCAAGCACGTGCCACGCACGTGCCCTAGTGGAGAAATTGCATAGGACCCCCTCCAGGGTCTAGGTATATTCATTTTAGTCCTTTTTCACTTCATTTAGTTTATTTTATTTTCTGTTTATATAAACACCCTTACGTTTGCAAATTATTTGAACCTTCATTTCGCATCTTTTTTATTAAAAATTGTTGTATTGTAGACCACTTGATGCTCTAACTTCAAGGATATCTGAATTTTTATGAGCCATGATTGACTTAATATAAATATTTTGGTGGAAAATAACATAATTTACCCTCTACATACTATTAAATTATTATTAAATTAATCGTTGCCCCAAAAATTCTAAAAAAATTCACAGTGTTAGATTTTAGGATGTTTTACATTGTTTCCAATCTTTATGTCATACGCATATCGAGGTCTTAATAAAGTAATCAGTGATTTGACTAATTAATTTTTAATTAATTCCACATTTAGTATTTTAAATAATTAAATTGTTTGGAATATCTCTCACATAGATCTATCTCATATAATTTAATCTTTGGAAACTATTAATGTTTGGTATTTATTAAAATTAATTTCTCGAAATCACCCTGCATTCATATTCATTTCGTAATTAATTCATATTGCATCTGAAAATTCAAAAAAATTATAGTAGCTTGATTTAATCATATTTCATCTTCTGGCTAAGTTTCATAATTTTTGGACTTCAATTGATCGTAAATTGCATTTTAATCTCCAAACTTTGTCGAATTTGCATTTCATTCATTAAATTACATTTAAAATATATAATAAATGCCTCTATGGAAACCTGATTCTAGATAGACTATAAATCAACTTAAGGAGACAACAACCTCCTTAAAGTTTGACCTTGGGCTTGCCCAAGTAAAAAATTTGGCCACTCGCTTTAATCGATAAATTAATTTTAGTAATTTTTGATTAATCTGAGTTCCATGCTACAACATTCACATTAAAATGTTAATTACACCAAATTAACTAGGGCATCAATAGGTTTATCAAATGGCATCGTATCGAGGAGGCACTACTTAGGTTGATTTTTAGAAAATCTAGATATTAGGTTTCTCACCCCCGGGTAGTTTGTACCCCAAATTTTCTTGTAATTATTTCTTTATTTTTTATGCATTTGTTTATTTACTTTGTTGGATTTATTTGAATTTTATTTTCTTGTGTCCATTTTTCTGACCACCATCTTGATTTCTGTGAGGAACCCAACGCGACGGAGGCGTCGTTTAGGTGGCTGAGCATCTCAGGAGCATTGGAGGATGGTTTTTTCTGGTTATAAGCTGACTGAAGGAACACATTAAAATTATGATCAAGGTGAGTTGTGAGATAATGTTGAGTCCTTAGGAATTTATTTCCTATATTTATTTTAAATTTTGTAATAATTACACATTTCTAGCAGATTCCGTTTGGAATCTCACTTGTGTACTCGGACTTTCTCTTGTGTGTGTCAAGACCCGTTTGACTATCCGATAAGGGTGGGGCACAACTTGAGTGGCGAAATTAGTATAGATACACGGTAGTGTAGTTTCAATTTTGTATGTGCTCTTCGTAGTTTAGACCACACATCTTAGAAGATTCACCATCTTTTAATAGTCATAATTAGATGACATATAGACACGTACTACTTAGCCAAATTAAACTCAGTTCTTCCCCACGAATAGTATATTGTTCAGGTGTGATTTTCTTTATCTGCATGAATTTAGTATAAATTTAAAAATTCAGTTTTGCATAAAACATGGAGAATGATAGGAGTTGTTGTAAGTATACCTTCTTCTGAGCATGCATCACCATTTCACATTTGCATTCTGATTTCTGGTTACTCCCTTGTTTTACAACTTAGGATTTAAAAGGAAATTTGGTTTGAAGGGTAGACATGCTTTGTTGTGCTCATATTTATTTTCAAGTGACAACCAAACTTTAAAATTGGGACTGAATTGAGCAGATTGATTAAAATATTTGTATAAAAAGAACCTTGTTTTATGTGTGCATAAAGCCCTCGATGTTTGAATTTACTTGCAACTGAGAGAGAGGCGAACACTAGGATGGAACCAAGCTAGGATTTTCATATTAACTAGTGGTTCTAAAAAAACAATTAGCTACTTTCAGTGAGGAAATGTGGGGTAGACGATAAACGGTCCGGATTTTCTCAAAGAGTGGGTGGTTTAGAGGACACGGTGTAAGACTTCGTCCTCAAGTAATGGGTAGGTCTTATTTTTACAGTTTGTAATTACTCCCATACTAGTGGAAAGTATATGCAACTAGTTGTAATAATCGGGCCAGTCTGTAGGGAAACACATGCACCTAACAACTCATTAACTCTTTCAGAGCTTGCATTTATAACTAGCTAAAATTGACAAGATAATTTTATCGAACCTTACGGCCCTCACGTGTGGAGATGGTGAATTTGGGGTTTGATTGCGTTTGTATTATGTGAATATTTTTTCCACATTCAAGTGCACCGTAGAACTAGCGCCTCATTGAATATCTGTTGTAATCTGTTCTTTTGCTATCGAAGATTACCGATTAAAGGTATAATCATTCGGACTTCACGAATCTCTCATCGAACCCTCCAAGAAATACATCTTCAAAGGTCCATTCACAAACTGGGCCCAACCTAGACTCATGACCCTCTTGAGATCATGATCACTCACTCTCAAGATGGTCACTCACAAACCATTCCATTTCTCTCCTCCCACCACACTGAGGAATGCATTCGCCTCATTGAGAATATCCTGATTCCAGAATCCTCTTCTAAACATGGCCACACTATTTCTTTAGGTCTCCAAGAAGATTCAAGTAAAATGCATCGAAAAAGAAAGAAAAGGAAGAAGAACACCCCGAGGACTCCATGGGGATGATACTAACCAGACTAGATTCATCTGATAGCAACAAGCCTTGCTTGAAGCCCAGCTAGGATAGCTCAATGTCAAAGTTGAACCCACTAATGAATGCGACGTACAACCTCGGACAGTACCGAATTAGGAATTATTTGAGTCCGGTTGAACCTAAAGTTGATTTTGAGTTGAAGCTGCAGTTTCTGGACTTGCTGCCATACTTTGATGGGAATGCTTCTGAGGAGCCATACGCATTCCTAAGGGACTTCGGGATCATCTGTGCTAACTTGAGACATCCTAATGTGCTAATGTTAGCCAAGGATTATATTAGGCTCACATCCATTCCATTTGCCTTGGGTGGAAAGCTGACTACTGGGTGATGAATCTTGGGATTACAGTCAACACCTATGCCCAGTACAGGGACAATTTTCTGAAGAAATTCTACCCCCTGAGTAGGACTAACATGATGAGGACATGCATCACTAGCTTTTCCTAGCTACCCCATGAAGCTTTCCGTGATTCTTGGGAGAGGTATAAGGACATCTTGTAGAAATGTCCTTGACATGGTCTAGATGACAACATCTTGGTCTAGTTGTTCTTCACCGGTAACAACCTTGAGATGCAGGATTAAGTGAGTGCTGCCTGTGGAGGCAACTACACATTACATGGAGTAGATACCGTTGGTGGGTATTGTGCAGGTGGCTAAGACTAGTCGCTTACATATCACTAGAATGGCATACATGCAGTCCCCCAGTTCACTCTCATTTAGTAGGGGGAAAGTCAGTTGTAGTCGACCTCTCTAAAGACGTGATCCTTAGCATGGGTCTCCTTGTGATAAGCTTACAGTAGCCGAAGAGGATTGATAGAAGGATTTATGAGTTAGACAGAGCATCTCCATGATTCATAGATAGATGGAGTATTTGACTGAGAAGGTATCTAAGATAAAGATACATGCGTGACTTCATTTGCTTCTCCCATATACCGAGTTCACCCTGTTCAGGAGCAGCTGGTGTTAGGGAAACCCCAGTCATGGGAGCAGGGACCAGTCCTACACCCATTAGTTACAACAACAACCCCATCCATAGAGACAGATCAGTGGAAACTCCACCTATTTGGGAGGTGAATGATGGTATACTCAGGACGTGGCCAAAGCAGGGGAAGTACGAGGACCGACATGCTTACCAGCATCCCCCGACCTTTCACACACACATTCACCTTTACACCACCTCCCTTCACAGCAGAGCCCTGGATTTCAACCACCCTCAGCAGTAGCAACAACGGGAATAGTACCATTAGTAACGTCGATAGGGCCAATACCATGCAGGATAATAGGGCCTAAAGTTTTAGCCACCCCGGCACCAGCAGTTGAAACGACAGTACCTCAGCAGTAGGGACAATCTTCTTATTCTTCTCTCTGACTTCCTTCCTTCTTTGTCCGGTCCCATGGACCCTCCAGGACTCCGTTTCGATACTTACTTCCACAGAACGAATATACCAGACTTACTGGTGGAGGATCAACCGACTTGACAGATGAAGGTGACGAGCAGTCTGCACCTCTACCTCTCTCCCATCGCAAGATCAGACTAACCTTAATAGCTTAAGCAATCCTGGTTCTCAATAGCACCTTGGTAAGGTATACTTTCATCATTGCTTAGATCTAAACATGAGATTTTTTCGTGTGACGGGGCTAACCATATGTCACTTAGGAGAATAAGGACCATGACCGTACTAACCGAGTGAGGGATTTGAGGAGGGACCTCTCTGGAGCTCTACCTGAGGAGTCTTCAAAGGATGAGGAGGAGAGGCATCACATTCAGGGGACCCATCAGCACCATCCGAGGATCTTTTCTAAAGGAGCCGATAAGTGAAGGAGAGTAAAATTGCAGCATCACAGTAGCAGGGAGATATGTCAAAATTCTATGAAGGACCTTGCACCTTTGGTTGTGTCAGATGCCGCTACAGCTTCTTTTCCACAACCTATAGTAGATAGTTTTGATTTTGATCCCATGTTGCATCAAAAATATTCATGTATGAAGAACTTTATTTCCACTAAATAAAAGAAAGATCTTTGCATTTCATGATATAGATTCTTCATCTTTTGTTTTCCTTGCTTCCATCCATTTTCCCTGTGCTCTAATGGGAGGAAACTGCATAAAAAAGATTCAGAAAGATGACCCCGATGTGGCACGGTTTTATAAAGAGAATATCACAGTTAAGGTGCCATTTGATGAGGTATGTGTCTAACCATCTTGCATTCCAAAAATACCTTTAAGGTGAGATGCAACACCTACTAGAGTTAGCATGAAGAAACCAAACCAATATGTGAAGACTCATGTCTTGTCAGTATCCACAACCTATTGTCTCAAGAATAAACAATTACAAAGAAAAAAGAGAGACATGGGTGCTCACTACGTGGAGAGTCGTATCGACGACATTGCATTTGCACACACTCTCTTATATAACGGTTCTTCAATCAACTTATTTCCCTTCACATTATATTAGAAGCTAGAGTCGGGACCACTTCACAAATCTAGAGCTCTACTCCAATTTGCAAATCATTCAATGAAAATACCTAAGGGATAAGTGAAGAATGTTGTTATATGGATTGAGGGGCAAGACGATGCGGTTGACTTCACAGTCTTAGATATGGAGAACCCCAATTGTTGTAGAGAATCTCATATCATTCACGAGCAGCCCTTCCTTAGGGACCGCAGGCGCAGCTTTCGACTATGGTATGAGAAAGATGAAGTTCCGTTTTCCTAGCGGGGAGAGGTGAGACTTGAGATGAAGCAGACAAAATGGAAGCGACCCGATTCAGAGAGTAGTACAGAGTACTCATCTTATGAGGCTGTTTGCAGAATGATTAGCAGATTTGGAGACAAATTCCTTTAGGATAGAGCAAGGCCCTTTCATTTATAAAGGACATAGAAAATGATGCAGTTTGCCTTGTATTGCCTGATCTTGTGAGAGATACATCTACCTATTCCCACGATGATGTAAAGATTCATCAAGATCTGTCAGTTTCATCCCCTTCAGAACAATCATGGGAAATACGTGATGAGTCAGACATAGCTTTGACTGAATTACCACATTTCTTTGGCGATGAGACTCCCGATACTATTGAGTCGGTGGTGAGTACTACACAACTTAGCCACCTCATGCAATACGCATCCGGATTCAGATTCAATTCAGCCAGATCTGCTTGATGACACTACATTGCTGGAACTGAGGTCACTATCTCCTACACTGAAGTATGCCTTTCTTGCGAGACCTAAAGAGAGATATCATGTTATCATTAGCTCAGACTTCACTTTAGAACAAGAGTCTAGGTTGCTAGAGGTCTTAGAGAGGAACAACAAAGCAATAGGCTGGATCGTGTGGATCTTGTGTGGATTCAACCCCGCTCTATGCTCGCACCACATTTTTCTCGAGGATAATGTGAGACCTTCCCATGAGTTCCAAAGGAGACTTAACACCAACCTATGAGAAGTAGTGAAGAATGAGATTGAGAAATGGTGCAAAGCATGGTTTATATACCCTATTTCTGACTCCAAGTGGGGGTCCTGCTTCATGTTGTATCGAAGAAGTCAGGAATTCATATGGTCACCAACGAGGAGGGATAGATATTGCGACACGAGTACCCACATCGTGGCACGTTTGTGTTGACTACAGGCGCCTAAATGACAACAAGCAAGAAAGACAACATTCCCTTACCATTCATCCATCAAATTTGAAGAGATTCGCAGGGAAAGCGTTCTTATATTTTCTTGATGGGTACTTAGGCTACAATCAGATAGCTTAGCCCCTGAGGACATGGAAAAGACCACATTCACATGTCCATTCGGCACTTACGCATTCAAGCTCATGCCATTCGGGCTCTATAATGCCCCGGGCACTTTTTAGCGATGCATGATCGTCGTATTTATCGTAATGGTAGGAGATTTCCTAGAAATGTTCATGGACGACTTCTCGATTCATGGTAAATCCTTTAATAAATGTTTAGCACACTTGGATCAAGTCTCAAGTGATGTAAGGAGGTGAATATGGTACTCTCTTAGGAAAAAAGTCACATTATGGTTATAGAGGTATCGTGTTGGGGATTGTCATCTCCAAAAAGGGAATGATGATTGACCTTGCCAAGTTGGAGGTGATCAAGAAACTCAATCCACTTACAACATGAAGTCAATGAGGTCGTTTCTATGGGCATGTGAGATTCTACAGAAAATTCGTTCAGGAATTTTTCGAAAATTGCCCACCCATTGATTGAGCTCTTAGGGAAAGACACATAGTTCATTATAGATCCACAGGTGTCTGGAGGCCTTTAAGCTCTTGAAGATATAGATTTGTGCCTCTCCTATCCTACAAACTCCTGACTGGTCTCTCCCGTTTGAGATCATGACTAACGCTTCAGATTTCGCTATAGGAGTTGTGCAGGACAAGGACGAGAGGGGATCCCTGGATCCCTTTTGCGATTCACTATGCGAGCAAAGTATTAGACCCTACATAGAAGAACTACACCATGATTGAAAAGGAAATGCTCGATGTAGTATGGACCGTTGGAGAAGTTCAGGTTGCATATTTTGGACTCTAAGGTGGACAATCTACACTGATCACACAACCATTTGATACTTAATCGAAAAGAAGGACGTGAAAGGTGTGTCTTCTTAGGTGGAATTTTTCTCCTCCAGGACTTTGATTAGGATATAAAAAATAACCCTTGAGTGAAGAATGTGTAGCTGATCACCTTTCCCGAATTGAGCTTAAGGATTCTCCTAATTTTGAGCATTTAGAGGGACCCTTCCCGGATGAGTAAATTTGTGTTATTGTCTCACTCCTATGGTATGCCAACATGGGCAACTTTCTTGCCTTCAAGCAATTTTCCCAAGGTTGGACTTGGAGAAGCATTAACTGGAGTGAAGTCGGATTCGAGGAAATACCACCTAAGACGATCCGTTCCTTTTCTTTGAAGGGTCAGATTATGTTTGGAGGTGTATTCCTCAGGAGGAATACCAGAGTGTCCTCATGTATTGTCATTCTCTTGAACCTGTAGGACACCATTCGGGGAACAGAACTGCTCACAAGGTACTCCAATGCGAATTGTATTTTTTGACCATGTTTAGAGATGCTATTGATTTTGTACGGTGGTGCCTGATTTGTTAAAGGATGGGAGGGACAGTTACCCAGAGAGATGAGATGCGCAAGCAGCATTTGATCATATGTGATTTTTTTGATGCATGGGGCGTAGATTTTATAGGTCCCTTTCCTAACAACCAAGGACACAAGTTCATCTTGTTGGCGGTTGACTATTTGTCTAGGTGTGTGGAGGCTATCCCAACCCCGAAACGCAGACAAGAAGACTATTTGTAAAGTTTGTAAGAGATCATATTATTGGCACGTTCGAAGTGTCAAAAGTTTGATATCACCATGGGGGTAGCCACTTCATGAAACGAGATGTGAGATCTTTAACTAAGGAACTATGGGTTTGAGCACAGAGTCACTAGTCCTAACCACCAACAATCCAATGGCATGGAAGAGGTTTCGAACAGAGAGGTGAAGAGTATTTTGCAGAAGTTGGTTCGTTCCGATAGGAAGAACTGGTCCCAGCTCTTGGACCAAGTTCTATAGGCCTATAGGACAGCCTACAACACACCTTTGGGAAACTTTACCATTCAGAATGATCTATGGCAAGCCATGCCATTTTCCCACTGAGCTGATTCACACATCCGAATGGGCAATTAAGAATATTAATTGGAGTTGTCACCTAGGGAAGCTTTGTCGTGACTTGAACTTGAACGAGCTTGTGTAAATCTGATATAGAGCCTATGACAATAGTTTGATATATAAGGAAAAAGTAAAGAGATATCATGATTAGCACATTAGGTGCAAAGACATTGTCCCCGGCAACGGTACCATCTGATGATAGGATTTTGTAGGTATATTAATCGATACTCGTTGTAGCATGACACTCAACCTATTATATAGAACTACGAAAAGATCTACGTGAGGAGTGTCTCGGCTTAAATTTATATCACGGGCATGTCCGGGGTCGAACACAAGGAGGCAAAGGAACAACTTTTGGTCAACTCAAATCTTTAGCACTAGGTTTTCTAATTGGTAGTTTTTTGATTTTTTAATGCAAAATGAATGCGAATGCAAAATGCGGTTGAATTAAGTTAATACGAAAACACACAACTTAGCCAAATTAATTTTAATATGAAATTAATCAATTTATCCAAATTATATTTTTTAGAAACCTAATCTAGTGATTAATACAAAGCATATTTTTTGAATTTTATGTGTTATAACGCAACAATAAAAAAATGCACACTTTTTATTTCAAATAATTTTTAAGTCAAACAGGCTGAAAAAATATGAAAATTTAACTAAAGGTTAAAAACGATGAAATGAGGCTATAGTAAATTTTTTATAATTTTTTTCACAAAACATGAAATTTTTTGATTTTTTTAAGGGAAAGAAAGTAATTGTGAGTATTTAATTCCTAATAAATCCACATTATCAATTTATCCATAGAGCGAATTATCTCAAAAAGGTATTTTAATGAATAATACAGAGAGTCGAAATTTCGCAAAATGATGTGTGTGGATTTAACAAAAATCAATTACGAAAATCACTCACAAATTTATTTAAGGCACAAGACAATTTAGATGAAATTTGTATAGTAATTAAAACACATATCAAGACATCGTTTATGATTTTAACACAATTTTGGGAGTAAGCATAAATTAAAAAACCATTTTTAGATCACAAATTGGGTAAACTAAGCAATTTTTCACAAAAATATTTTTAGTTAATTAAATGATGCGCATAAAATTATAAATAAGTAGCCAAAATATAAAGAATTACTTGCTAAATAATATGCCATTTTTAAATTAAATAAACAATGCAAAATGGATGTCCAAATTAAAATCCAAATGTAGGGGTATCTGCATAATATGGGAATTTAACTTGAGTACAACAAAATGTGCACAGAGGCACTTTCGAAAATAATAAAACTTATAGATAAACTTTACAATTTTTACAAAATAAGAAAAATGAAATAAGAAGAAGACCTTCTTCTTCTATTTTGGGTGGTTAGGGCCGGGAGGAGGTCTTCGAGGGATGATGGCTGGTGTGAGGATGGCATGACATGATGAAGGAGGAGGTCAGTGCTTGGCAGTGGCCGGAACTGCCTGGAGGAGGGTGCGGTGAGGGAGAAGCGGGTCGAGTCTAGAGGGGGCCGCGATGGAGTGATGGCGATGGAGGGAGCGGCTTTCACTGGCGGCGGCTAGAGGTGCAGAGCTGCGACAATGCGATGGAGGGCCATGCAGGAGGGAGGCAGCTGACGGTGTTAGGCAGTTGATGTACGACCGAGGGGCGACGACGGTTGTTGCAGGTAAAGGAAGGGAGCGGTGGGGCGGCTCCGCATGCATTTTCCTTGTCCTTTTTTAATTTTTATTTTTTATTGATTTTACTGTGTAGTGATTTATTTTGTTGTTTTTTTTGAAAAACTAAGAATAAATATCTGAAAAGGGAGAGATGGTAAATTGGTGGTGATGATGAAAAGATGATGGTGTGGAGGGTATATAATAAAAAAATAGACAAATGAAGGTGATAATGGTATGATGTGATGTGATAACAAAATGCCAAAAATAAAAACGATGATAAAATGAAAAGGGAAGAAAATGAAATTACCTAAAGATGGAGGATTGCGCCTGCGGTGTGCTCTCGAGAAGCTCGATCCTCGCTCGTATCGCTAGCAACTGATGAGCTCGAGTAATGCGCGGAGGCGGCTGCGATGATGGTCAGAATGCCAATGGATATCACTGGAGAGGAGGCAGTCGTCTCTCTACTTCTTCGTTCGCTGTCACCGAAACAGGTTGTCAGAGCTCTCAATTCTCTCTCGCATAAAAATGGATCAAAGGCAAAATGAGAAGAATGAGATGAATAAAAATAGAAGAAATGGAAGTTAGAAAAATGGTGGAATGGTGGAGTTGAATGGGAGTTTTAAAAAATGGTGGAGTTCAATGGAGGTTAGTAGAAGAAAAGAGAAGTTATTGTAGAGAATGAGAATTACATAATTAAGTCCAACAGAACAATATGTACATGAATTTTCTATTTTCTAATTATACTTTTTTTATATTTTTAATAAAAGATATGTACAAAATGAAAATAGAATAAAATATAAGAAATAACATAAACACATTTTTTTGGGTTTCTAGTAATTAAGGAAATAAAATAAAAAATAGGAAAAGAAAAATATGTACATTATAGACAAGTCACTTTACCTTATGTTCAATGACAAACATTTTTTTGATAATTTTTTAATTACACCATTTATTAAGATATAAACTAAAGAAATTAATAGAAAAAGAAATGAATAAAAAAGTGTTAGATTTGTACAAGAAATCAAATTCAAATTTATTGTATTATGTGCAATATACAACTAGGTCCCAAAACTCAAATTTTGCAAACAAGCTATGATTTTAATGAAACCACTTTCATTGTGTAGATAATTTTCTAACTTAAACTTTAAAAGTGAGTTTGATGAACGGAGCGGGAATTTGGCCAGGAAGTTAGACTTTACAGTTTTCTCTCTTTGGGATATAGGGAGAATGATGGATATTTTTTATTTTTGTATTTTTATATAGATTTTTATAAACAAGTCAGAGAAAGAATTATTTGAGAAGGAGTTGAAATGAAATTACTAAAAATACATGAAGTTTAGGCTATTTACAAGTGAAAAACTCCTTTACTTACGACTTTTTATTATAAATTTATTTTGTCGAATATAATATGTAATAATTAGTGTATTTTATTTAAAAGAGTTTTTTATTAATTTATTTAATTATAAACATTTTTTTGAGATTTTACTCAGGGATTTTTCTAAGATCAGTATTTTGAGATGATGAACCGTGAATTTATCACTTGGGCAAAAGGTATGGTCGTTTAATGCCAGGTTGAAGATGTTCCATGGGAAGCTCAAATCTAAGTGGACGGGTCCCTTTGTTGTTAAGAAAGTGCAAAGGAATGGAAGTGTAGAGATAGCTGATATCACATATGGTGCGCCACCCCATGTGGTGAATGGACAACTGTTGAAGAATTTTGTAGATTCTAAGGAGCAGTTAGTCCAAGTCGAGGTCATCAACTTTATGCAGAGTGAGCATAGAGCAGGTACATCATATTACTCTTCATGAAGAAGCATAATCTAGATTCAACAGCATAGAAGATTCATTCACTCTTATACATATGATCTATTCATTCTTTTAGAGCTTAGGTTCCTTCTTCTAGAAATATTGTCTCCATACTAAGGCTTTTCAAAGCCTAAGTATAGGGGGAATCCATGTTATTGACTGCATAGTCATTTTCTCTCTATATATTCTCCAGATCTCATCAGTTCTCACACTTGCTCTTGTCCTAGATTTGGGATGACCAAAGCCTAAGTATGGGGGGACCGATGCCCACCATGTGTATATACTCATCCATTTCTCCTCTTGACCTCGACCACCCCCATTTTTTTGCTCTTTTTCTATACTTAGGATGACCAGAGCCTAAGTATAGGGGGTGGATCGACTTCTGTACTTTTTTTATTTTAGCTCTCTTACGCTTAGCACGAGTAATGTCTTTTCGTTGCTTCTTGTGCTCTGAGGACATAGCACATGATAAGTATAGTGGGGCGTATATATATTACATATATACTTTACCCATAACTCGTACTTTCATGTATTTTAGTTTATATAATATGCAATAATTACATGGGTGGTAAAATTGGTAGAAAAAACATAATATGTTGTATATAAATGTGTATAAATTTGTAAAATTCATGAAATAAGAACTTTAATAAAATTTGTTGTAAAATTTTAGGTATACCAAAAAAAGGCTTCTTATTTACCTCTGCATATCATCCTTGCATTCGTAAAAAAAGTCCTTTTCTTAATTCATACACATCGCATGTCATCTGCATCTCATTTGCATAACTTGCATATTCAAAGTGGAAAGTTAGTGAAATTTGAACCAAGTTATGAATAGAAGTCAAGGATGGATTTGATTTGACCTTGATCTACCAAATTTCATAGGAACCTTATAGGAATTGGAATTAAGATTTTTCAGGTCAAGTGACTTAATTCTTTGGGTCCGCAAGTCCATGTTCACATGTCATCTTGATTGGTCTAAGTAGAATTGTTCATATACAAGCATAATTCTTTTAGAAAGTGACCTAACTCGGACAAGCACCATGCATGTAGCTCATCATTAATGATGTGGTGAGGAGGTAGAATCCTTTGGTTGGAGTAGCACACGTATGGAAACATCCGTCCTCCTCTACGGAGGGTAGTTCATCTCAACCTAGTCTAGTGGCATCGACGTCTAGCGACGGGATGTTGTGGGTTGCAATAAAGCTTCAAAAGAGGGATAGTATAGTGACACAAGAAGAAAAACTCACTATGTACATGTTGTACCTTGTATATATGTCAAAAAAAAGAGAAAGAACTCAAAAAAATTGGACATGCCTGATTGAAAATAAAATGCCTGCCAGATTGTGTATATTTGCAAGGCATATGCTTCAAAGTCTCATACCAAGTAAGCCAACAGTTGGAGACTTGTCTACACTGGTCAAGCTCCATGGATATGTGATGACACTGGTCACAATCTACTCTTTTCTCTACCCCCTCTTCTTGAGCTAGTTGCACTTGAACATAGAAGGGAATACCCCACTCCTCGAGGAAAGAGTTGCTATACCAGGGAATTAGGTTACCTTGTTAGAGGAGGTTGTTTCTTTATCATCTCTGATGTGGAGATTTTCATTTCACTTACACAGTACAAGTAAGATTCATAGTAATCGGAATTTATGTATGAGGACTTGTTCTGACCTAATTGTTGAGGCAACTTGAATATAGAATTGTGGAACTTAAAGGGTGTTAGGTCTTAAATTCTCTTCCCAATAAGGTTCCGCCACATTGTTAATCCAACGATCAAGTTGAGCTCCATTTTGAACTTTTGCTCATGACCTTGGTATGGAAACCAAAATCATTTCACCTTTGCATTTCATTTTTCGTTGCTTGGGGACGAGAAAGGTTTAAATATAGGTGGTTGATGAATATATGATTCATCACTCTAAAAGTCGAAAAAAGAGCTTTGTTCCTGAGTAATTAGTTGCATATCTCCATTTATTTTGCTCTCATTCATACATGTAGAATTGATGTTTGCATTTTAGCATGCACATTTCCATTAAATAAGAAGACAAATTCACTTGTAAATATCACATGTATATTCATCATATTTTTTTTAATGTTATCAAGTTTTCATTAACTTAGAATTGAATAAAAGCAACTCTATAGTGTATATATTACTAACACTAATAAATGAAAAATATAAAAAAATACTAACTCGTAAAATTGATTAATAAAACCCTAACCCTAGTTTTAGATTAACATGAATATCTATTTCTTACAGTCACGTATGGACCTCTACTCACTTTTAAAATTAATGCACGCTCTATTACCTTAAAAACAAGACAAAATTCAAAATAATCAGTCTGTATGTGAAAATTGGGTGTTGGGCCCCACTTTGTATGCTGTATATATGTTCCTTTTATTTATTTTATTTTATTTTTTTATTTGTCTTAATTATTAAACATCCAAAAAATTAGATTAAGTTATAAATATTTATTTTATATTTCCTCTAATATTACTTGATTTTTATCTTATTTTCAAAAATGCTAAAAAATTATGCAAGAGATAAAAATCTGGTATTTTATACCTATAAGATTCCACCCAAAAATACTTTTTGTACAGATGATTTATTTTGGTTTTTGGTCCTTCATGAAAGTTGTAGATATCATTGAGACAAGCAACTTTTATGTTGACACTTTTTATTTTGACCCTTTTGTTATTTCTTTTTTTTATGTTTACATTTATTTTTTGAATTTTTCAGAGAGACATGTGGCAGCTCCTGGAGCCGCCATGTGTCACTCCCTTTTATCTTATTTTCTTTTAATTTATTTAGTTATTATTCTTTTCTTTTCTTTTTATCTTTTATTTTACTTATTATTTTTTATCTAATTTATTTATTTTCTTATTATTTTAATCACTATTTATTTATTTTATTTATTACTTAATAATTAGTTATAATTTTAATATTTTTCTCTCTCCACCACGTGTCAACCTCTTCACTGTGCCACGTGGTGCTCCCTTCTCCTCTCTCCTCCGCCCATTTGGAAGGAGGCCTGCCTCCTGTGGTGCTCTTGCTCCGCCATGGCTGATCCTCCTATGTAGCCACCTTCACTCATGAAATCGCACTCCTTGCCCTCTGCCCAACTACCCTCGCAGGACCTGGCCCTTGCACGGCCCTTCCCCATGCCTTCATGCCTTGTGATAGTTGCGCAACCACCTCTTTCCCTTACGCAACCTTCTCCTCTCTCTCTCTCCACCAATCGCTCCGCACGGCCCGAGACTTCTGACCTCCATGAACCCACGTATTCTGCCCTCTGCAACAACCCTTAATAGAGAAGCCTCCTCCATAAATGATCATCCACCAACTTGACAAATATAGGGGGAGAGAGAGAGCTCTGACTGATGCAGGTGACAACTACGGAGATTCCCCATCGAGCGACAACCCATCTTCTTTCCAGGCGAGATCCAGGGTCCTTAACCCATGTTGCGCCTACTCAACGTATATGCTCAGCTCTAGCAAGACGACCGTCGAGCAAAGAACGTTCAGCTCCATCGAGCTCAGCAACCAGAGAACTCTATCCCGTCTTCTGGTAAAATCCTTTACTCCTTCTTTTTTCCTATGTTCTTCTTCTTCCCTTCTCTCTTCCCCCTCTTAACCGTACACCGCTGCCTCATTCGCTCTTGATCGCATTGCCTACCCTGACCTCCATCATCAGTGACTTCACCCACTATGCTGATCTGTCCTCATCTGCCTCACCTCACCCTCGCTTCGTTCTCGCATTAACAAGCTCCACAACTCTTAACAGCATGAGTCGTTCGCCTCCACCTCAACACCTTGGCTCACGCTCTACAGCTCATGCCTCGGTCCTCGTGTACCTTCTACCCTGCCTCAATCGCCACAGGAGCAGCATGATATCTCCTGTTCGCCTCACCACCACAGGCAGTCGTGGCACATTCCGACCCCATTCGAGAGCTCTGCCTCTAGATGCAGCCCCCATCGCCCTCGATGTTCGTACCTCCACAGTGCCCTCGTTCATCACGGACCCGGCTCTGCCTCATCATGAGCTCTTCCGACCAGAGCTCCCCCTTCTTGCCCAGCCACCACATCGCCATTGCCTCAGGTTAAAGGTTTGCACTTCTCCAACACCCAGTCGTGTGTCTACCGAACTCATCGCCACCGACCACCATCAAGCACTCGCTTCAACCTCATCGCTAATCAACCTCGTGAGGAGCGCTCTCCCTTTATCCCCTCCTCACGTGTATAGCATGTGAGGGCAAGGGACAATTATGCCCTTGCCCCCTGGCGTTATCACCATGTTTGCGGTGCGTGAGCGTTGAGACTTTTACGCTAAGGCCCCTCCATTCCACGAGATTTCACTCACACCCCCACCTCTAAAGCAGGCATGTGCCACACACGGTCCTTAGTGGAGAAACTACATATGACCCCCTCGAGGTCTAGGTATCTTCGTTTTAGTCCATATTCACTTCATTTAGTTCATTTTATTTTCTATTTTGCATATACACCATTGTCTATGCATATTTATTTGAACCTTCATTTCACATCATTTTTTTTATTTTTAAAATTGCATATTTTATAACACTTGATTCTCTAACTTTATAAATATTTGATTGGATTTTTATGAGCCATGTTTGATTTAATATAAATATTTTGGTGGAAAATAGCATATTTTACTGACTGCATACTATTAAATTGTTATTAAAATAATCGTTGCTCTAACAATTCTATAAAATTTAAAGTAGTTAGATTTTATTGTTTTTTACATTGTGTGCAAATTTGATGTCATTTGCATGCATATGGAGTAATCAAAAAATAATAATCAGTTATTTGACTAATTAATTTAAATTAATTCCACATTTAGTATTTTAAAGAATTAGAAATTGTTCTGGATATCTCTGACATAGTCCTATTTAGGATCATTTAGTCTCTGGAAAATATTGGAGTTTGGTATTTATTAAAATTAATTTGCTTGAAATCATCCTTCGTTCATATCTAATTCGTAATTAGTTCATATTACATCCAATAAAAAAATTACAGTAGCTTAATTTCATCATATTCATCTCAAGTTTCATAGATTTTAGACTGGAATTGATCGTTAATTGCATTTATTCCTCGAACTTTATCGAATTTGCATTTCATTCATTAAATTTCATTTGCAAATACAAAAAAATGCCTCTCTGAAAACCTGATTCTAGATCGACTATAAATTAACCTAAGGACACAGAAGCCTTCTGAGTTTGACCTTAAGCTTGCCCAAGTAAAAAAATTGACTGCTCGCTTTAGTTGACAAATTAATTTTAGCAGTTTTTTATTAATCCGAATTTGTTGCCTACAACATTTACATAAAATGTTAATTTCACCAAATTAACTAGGGAATCAATGGGTTTATCAAAGCGCCTAAGCTTATTGATGGATTAATCCACGAATTCCATAATTATCTTGGTTGGTTTGAGTGGTCCTATTCCAAATTATGTGAGTAGTAACACTGGTAAGTGGTTGGTAGAAGACCAATTTCAAGCAAGGTGTTCTCAAACTCCTGATTGAAGATTGTGCATCTGATGAGTGGTGCTCCCTTGTCTTTCATCTTATGTGGGAGATTACTGATGGCGTTTACTATTGCCAAGGTAAGCATATGCTTCTCAGATTTTCTGCATTTTGTTTTACGGGGTTGACACTTAGTTGTATATGCTTCTTTAAGTCCTTTCTTCACATTAGTTGTATATGCTTCTTTGAGTCCTTTCTTCACACTGGTCACGTACACCCTCGCATTCAAAAGAGGCATCTCAAGCATAATGTTTTGCAATATTTCAATGATCCTTGGGTTAAATAAAGCATTTTCAAACAAATTTACTATTTTTTATTTACTTTTTTCAAATTTTTATCAATGTATTTCTATATAGGTAGATAGTAAAAAGGTAAACATTCATCTACATATGGTGGACCAAAAATTACATGCGATACTCCATAGGCTAGCTCCGTTCTGTCTCTCCTAGGCTGGCACGACTTCACCGAGACTGCTGCTTTCTTTTTGTATTTTCTATTTTCTTCATTTTTTGTATTTTTGTATCTGGTGCAGCTCCAAAAATGGTATTGAACCTGATGTCGTTCTAGATGAAGATTCACCGATAGATGCTTTGTTCTTCCCCTTCATTGTTATAGATGGCTGGAGTGTCCTACCGCTCTTGAGATTTACAGTGCTAAATAAACAAAAATTATTTTCACCTGAATCGGGTGGGGCATTTCAGGATACCTGCTCCTTACGAAGGAAGTTGTTCGCGTTGGCTTCGACCCGAGCCGGAATGACAGTTTGGCGGCCGAAAAGTCATCTATATTCTAGCTCATCTTAGCCATGTTTAATAGTAGCAGAGAAAGATAATCCAGGGTCGTGGTTAACTGGGACAACCTCAGAGGATTTAGTCTGGTGGGACCGCTGATTCTGATGGTAGGAAGGAGACTTCTTCTAGTAACCTTGCAAATATTGAGGAGGAGGAGGATGAGGAGAAGGGCACTGATGGTACTACGAGGAGGAGTATTGGTGATGGTATTGAGCAATTGACTACATGTACTACTGGGTGCAGTATCTGGACTATTGTTGGTAGTTGTTCTGCCTCTAGTTCTAATAATGATGTGAAGGCTGCTGGTAATTTGCTGGGTTGGGTTAGAAATTCCGCCCTCCCTGTTGCTGATGGTATGGTCGACTAGCATTTGGCTAACCTAGGGTTGTCCCTGAGGATGGGTCATTTGTTGCTCATTACTCCATACTCCACTCACCTCTTGAATGAGTGGGGGAGGTGGAGAACAAGGCTTGAGATACTGAGACTGGGATTCAGATGGCTGGTAGACAACCATCTATTTCCGCAATTGTGGAGGCGGCTGCTACGGGGACTGCACGTAGTATACATGTTGGATTGGTGGTTGACTAGGGCTCAGCTGAGGTGGTTGTGTCTATGTCAGCTCTTTCATCTCAGATGGAGGCTCAGTTGTGGCGGACACTGTGTTACAGGCATTGATGGTGTTCCCTAGAGACTCCAGCTGCTTGGTTATAATATTGAGATTGTCCAAGCCCTTCATCATTTGCTCGATCCCTACGAGCTTCTCTAGGACTAGAGACCTCTTTTCAATGATATCGACTTTTGACAGGTGGTTCCAAGTGATGATCAAGTCTCAATTGTCCCACATGTCGACTTCATGTGTGTCTGCCATGTTTACATTCTTACGGAGGACCTGTTGTGGCGGCTGAATTTGGAAGGAGTGAGATGAGGATAAAGTGGCCTCTCCTTCGGCCATTTCCTTAAAGATTTGCCATACTGCATTCTCGTTCTTGTTGAAATGGGTTCCTCCATAAGAGACGTCAACCACACATTCATTCATCTCTATCAAACCCCCAAAGAATGATGGACCAAGCTAGTCCTCGGGTTGTCATGGTGGGAGCACTTCTCAATCAAATCATTGAACTTCTCCCATGTCTCATAAGAGGACTTTTGGGGTCCATAAGAGATGCTAGCAATCTTCGACCGCATGAGATTGAGGCGACTGAGAGGATAATACTTGTGCAAGAAGGTTGACTTCAAATCCTTCAATGTCATCACCACCTTCCCCAGATGGTTGATCCTATATTGCCCTGAAGGCTGAATGGGAAGGTGATCATGATGACTATGCCTAATGTGATGTTAGGGCAGTGCGTCATGCTGCATATACAGTCGAACTGCTGTAGATGGATGTATGACCCCCTCATTTGAATTCTCGTGGAAACTGGGGAGGAGCAAAAGGATCTACGGTTTCAGCTCGAAATGTCCTTGAACCTATGGGATCTGGATCCACTATTATTTCGACCGGCCCCTGGGTTGTATGTATGCTTCAGAGTGGGCTTGGATCAGCCTCTCCTTGATTCTCCCCCACATCTGCAAGGTCCATCCACTGAGTGACTATCCTCATCATCACCATGGTTATCATCACCTCCTCGAGGTATCTCCCGCTCTTCTAATCTTTTTTTTAAATTTTTTTAATCCATAAACTTTTGTCTGTAGTGTAAAAAGTTATGGTTATTTTGTAAGCAACCCCTGTATTTATTTTATATGCACTTAAGTCCTCTACAATGTCATCGCACGTGCCCGTACACGTGAGGTGGTGGGCCTTTTGCAAGGACCCCCCATGTATTTGTATATTATTGTTTATCCCAAAACTTTGAGATTTAGTTTTAATATTTTTTGTAATTTTACATGTTTGCCCTACCGTGTCCTGTAAGGGAATTTAATATAAATTTCCAGTAATTAAAAATCCAAAAAAATTACATTTATTTACTATTTTTACTAAACAATCCATAAAAAATTAAAAAATGTTTTGAAAAATAAGGAAAAATAAAGAGTTATTTATTAATATATTTTATATCTACAAAATAAAAATAACTAAAAATTTTAAAAGAAAACCCATAAAATTGAAACCTTCTCCAATCCTAAAAAATTATAAAAAATCATTAAGAAATCCAAATATTATGTTTTCTATTTTTATATTTTCCTTATTATATTTACTATCTATTAAAAATAGTTTTGAAATTTTTGAGCTAATTAGCTTTTTAAAATCAGAAACAAACTGGATACATTATATTATTCAATATTTTTCTATTTTTATCTAATAAAAAAATTTGCAAACATTTTGAGAAAAATATAAAAAATAGAGAAAAAATAAAAATACCCACAAATGTAGCCCTTTTTATTTTTAAATGTATTGAAAATATTTTTGGGATATTTAATAAATACGTCTTCACATGTGATGAGTTGGTGAAACCAATTTTTCTTGTTTTTTGTTTGCTTAGATTTGGGTTCAAAGTTCAAAGTCAAGCGCACTTGCGCATTTTTTCCATTCTTCTTTTCTCATTTCCTCTTTGATCCTTAATCAGCATGAGCCTTCTATTGTTTTACATTTCATTTGTTTCTCGTTCATCTCTATATCCTTCCTCCAAATCAAACTTCTCTTTCCTCTAAAATGGCGATTCCAAGATGGCTTAGTTGGGACTCCACCGACACCCACATCGACTCCTTGAGTTCGGCATCTCCAATAATTTAGGGTGATTCCCAAGTGCATGGTTTAGACTCTATGAACCATCCTCTGGACTCCCTGCTTCTTTGTCCTCCCATAGACCGGGAATGCTTCCTTCCCGAGATCTATCCCATTTGTATGGAGATTGATTTTACTCTATACTCCTCCCCATCCTTAATAAAATTCAGGATTGACCCTAATTCTAAATTCTTCCCTTCATCTGATGCATGCATGTAAACCGATCGGGGTGTTTTCCCATTGTAGATCTTGACCCCGATCTAGAGCCCTTTCTTTCACGGTCAGAATCAAAGATGGCTTTCACAAATAGAGGAAAGGGATCGCAGAAGCCGAACACCCAGCCAGATACAAAGTAGGGCACTGGCCCAAGTTAGAATGAAGTGAACAGTCAGCTCTTGGCCTCCATCCATGCCATATAGCAGCAATTAACTGACCAAGCTCTAGTTCAAGTTTCCCTTTAATGATTTGACGAGGCAGGGGGTCTAGGGTAATATTACCCCCTAAGGGCGTTGACCGACGGCTCAGATGCTTTCACTTAAACATCGGACACGCTGCGGACGATGGATACCCCTTCAGCGATGAGTAGTCCAAGTGGATAATGGTTGGATGTAACAGTTGTTATGCATTTTGGAGGTGGCACTTGATCGGATGGTAGGGATTTACTCGAAGGACAAGGTAGAACTTTCTCCTAGCTGAGCTTTGATTTGCCATCTGAATCTCCTCCGGCAACCTGAGGAGCTCCTAGGTGGTGCAAAACATGCCCAAGGTTCTTCTACATCAGCTAGATAGCTCAGATGGCTCCGGGACCCATCGATAGGGTCCCAGAGGGTCGGTGAAGAGTTCGAGCTCCAGCTACCTATCATTAGACAAAATCTGACCCAAAAGGGGTCCACGAGAGCTCAAACCTTCATGGTTAGTTTATGGACACAAGGGCGAAGGCCTGGGTTTAGATTTTGGCAAAAACGGACGAAGGATGCATCGAGGCGATGCTCTCCGACGGACGACTGAGATGGGAGATATGATCTCCTAATCTGGGAGAGATCAGGGTGGCTAGAGGTGCCTAGGTAGAAGGGTAATGGAGAGGGAAGAAAATGGAGGGGTTTATGAGGTCAGGTCACAATAGGAGAATGATAAAGAGGTTCGCCGAAGCTCAGCTCCAGCAATCTTTGATTTTGATTTTTAGAATATAAAAGAAGAATTTAACAGAAAATAATAGCTACACTATCCTATTCTATGTTATAGGAATTGAAAATGCAAGAATTAAAAGCTCACCTGACCTAGGACGGTCGACAGCAAACCACACAACGGAGGAAATCCGACGAAACTAGATCTTACTCGATTCACGCCCTCTCCTTCTCGTTGGACCCTTGGAGAAACTCCTTCTATCACTGGGAATCTGAAGGATGACTAGGGTTAGTATTTTTAAGGGGTGAATAGTTATCAAAATTCAAATTAGGTGGCGAAGCTATATAAATACCAGGGGAAATTTGACCGAGGATGTGGCTCATAATAGTCTCCGAGGGGTCGATATGGCATGAAACAATAAAGATCAAGGATGAAAAGTAAAGAAGGGCTAGATTAAAAACAATTAAATAATAAAAGGGGATAAATCGAGGAAGATTAGGCTATCACAAGTCTAAAATGCCTAAGCTAGAGGTCAGCGGTGTTGACCGCGGGTCAACAGTAGACTGGCCCTGATTGGGCCATGTCACCCTAAAAAAGACAGGCCATAACAAATCAAAAATAAATAAATAATAATATATAATTTATTTAATATTTGGTTACAGAATGAAAAACATTTATTATTTTATGTAGTATTTTAATATGATTTTTATTTATTTTTTCAGTTATAAACATAGGTATATTTACCCATATATTAGGTATTTTATTTTTACTTTTTATTGTATATTTTATTTCTTTATGGACATAAATTATATATTTATAACTTATTTAAATATACATAAATATATTTTTGTTTTATTTTTTTGAGGTGATATTTACACTTATATATATATGTATTTATTATATAGGTATAAGTAAGTATAATTC
This sequence comes from Ottelia alismoides, assembly GCA_037367405.1. Lineage (NCBI taxonomy): Eukaryota > Viridiplantae > Streptophyta > Magnoliopsida > Alismatales > Hydrocharitaceae > Ottelia > Ottelia alismoides. The sequence continues at coordinate 705,490 of JAZKJV010004058.1, read as the reverse complement.
ATCTATGTATCTTACTACAGTTATTTATTTTATCATTTTTTAATGGTTCATTTTATTCCAATTATTTACATATATAATTAATAATATTTACAATAAAAAATTATGAAAAATGTAAAGAATAAAAAAATTGCTTTTTTTATTCTGGTAAAATGTACAATGAGGGTCCAAACCTAACTTTTGCATATTAGCTCCAAATTGAATGAAACCACCTCCATAAAATTGATAATTAAAAGTTATATATAATCAAAGGTGATTTCGTGTATTTTGAGTTTATAGGGAGAAGATAAGGGTCTATGAAGTTGAGATTTTGGATTTTTATTCTGAGTATAGAAAGCACAATATGCATTATTTTTATGTGAAATAAATTTTGTATTTTTCTATGTATTTTTATATAAAACAATGATGCATAAATTTTATTCTTTTGAAATATAAATAATAAAGAATAAAATGGGTCCCAAATGGACTTATTGATGAATTTGAATTTAGGGTTTATTGTATTTCTTAGCCCTTATCCCCCCTACTTTATTCGCTGTCGACCCAGTCCTCATGATGCTTAGGTCTCGGGGTTGGGATTCATTCAATACTTATGTTATTTCATTCATTTTCTTTTCTTTATTCTTTTATTTTGGCTTTTAATACAATATTTTATACAATATTTACCCAACAAATAATATATCTAATTTTATGCAAAGTAATGTTATTGCATGCATTTAGCTAGGGTTTAAAGGCCAAAATGAAAGAATAAAAGTAATGAAATGGAGATTCATGAATAAATCAGAGGAAGATCAAGAAAAACCGAGACATTCGTGAAAACCATGATGCATGACTGAGAGAGAAACTTACAGTGCCTCCACCATTTTCATGCACATGCAAGGTTGTATTGAAATGTTAACACTATATGCATGCAGGTCGAGGGAACCACAACCTAAACTTGATAGTATTAGCGAGAATAATTGATTTAAATTTTGGATAAATTTATTGATGTTTATGTGTGTTTCAATAAATCAACGAGAAGAAGTGTCCTAACTTACATAACAAACATATAATATATAAAATAAAGGAAGTTTGAGTGTCATATGCCTGGTCCTAGGTTCAAACGCTCAATTGAAGACCCACCCGGACTGGGGTGAAACATACTCCACACAACATGTTCAATGTCCAAGTTCATATACCACGTGAGCCCTCGAACAAGGACTGGTGTAAATACAATTATTACGAATATATATAAAAATGAAATGCATCTCTAATTAAACTCCTCTATTTCTCGTGTGTTTTTTCTGCAGCTTCACGTAGTGGGAGCTCCCAACACCATGTCTCCATATCGATCGAGGGTCCTCCATCACACGAGCCCTGCCACAAAAGAAAAATGTCAGAAATATATCAAGCAACTAAATCAAAAAAATGATGAGAAAACAAACACAACAAGAAGACCTAAATATTTAAAAATAATCAACTCAAATTAATGCAAAAAAAATCCAAAAAATATAATAAGGATGAGTTGTGTCCTTAGCAACAGTGCCATCTAATAAACCAAAAAATCACTTCTTTAATATGTTATTTTTATTGTAGCAAAGCAGGCTATATTGGATCTATGCAGAATCGACCACATGCTTGAATATGTGGTGATAATTTTTCACATGGCAAGCCTACAAAGATCGAATACAGGGACACGAGTCTCCAAGTCGATTAATAAGATATTAATGAAAAAATGAGTGATTAGGTTTATTTATCTAGGTATTCTTAAGGAAGATACAATGCATATCAAATAATGAAGACAAACGTTATGCAAACAATAATCAAGCAAACACAAAAATGCGTGAAATGAGAATTGTGCAATGAACAAGACGTGTGGGATGCATGCAAAGAAAACACATTTTTTGTTGATTTTTAAACACTTAAAATGTGATGCTAATAGAATGAAGAAGAAACAACATGCAACACATTTTTATTTTAATTTTAATTGAATGCATAATAAATGTAATGCAACGTGCAATGAAATGTTATGCAGTGCATACAAGAAATATGCGATTTTTATTTTGGTTTTTAGCAATAAAATCGATGCAAAATGCTATGCAACCATATAGAGGAACGCATGCAAAATATGCCGTAGAAATAATTCAATTTAGCAAACGTAAGTGTTTCTATTTCATTATCAAATGGAGCACACCATTTATTAATAGCATTGTAAATGAGGAACAAATGACACGAGAATCAGGTATAATTTAACATATAAAATTACGTGTTAAATTGGAGAAATAATATTGCTATCATGAAGAGCACAAAATTAGCAAAACAATGAAATTGAAATCAACCAATTTGGAGTTCACATGCTCGAGATATTGGGAAAATAATGCAAGGGCATAACTGTAATAAAAACATAAAAAAATAAAAATAAAAATGCATTTAGGTCCTTCAAAGGGGCATAAATGTTATAAATAAAAATAGGCTGGGCCTCCATGTAAATTTCCTAGATGTGCACGTGAGGCACCCATGCTTGGGAGGGTCCTTTTTGCAATTATTTAAATGTTATAGGAATAGATGCAAATTGCGGAGCTCGCACGCGCGTTGCACGTGCGCGGCTAGGGATCAGGAAGCATTCTAGGGCCATTGGCTCAGTCCCATCGAGCTTGTTAGAATGTGGCGGAGGCTATAAAATGATCAGGGCCATCCAATCACGCAGATCAGACGGTATCTATAGTGCGGATGATGAATCTCCATTTCATCTCCTTTGTTCTTTCATTTTGTCCTTAAATCTCTAGCTAAATTTATGCATATATCAGTAATTTTTTAAAATAAAAATTTCGTAATTTGTAAAATATATCTTATGTTTAATGTATTTAAATAAAAAATAAAAGAATAAAGGAAGAACAGAAAAAGAAACGATACACCAAAGGTGTTGAATGACCCTAAACCCTGAGACTCAATCGTCATGATGACCATGTCGATAGGGAAAAAATTAGTGGGAGAGAAGGCATTTGAATTGTACAAAAAATACATAAGCCCTAGTTTTCAAATCATCAATAAATGATTTTTGGGAACTATCTTATTTTTTTATTATTTATGCTTAAATCAATTAGCTACATACATGAATATTGTAGAAAAAAATAAAAGAAAAATACAAAATTGAGTTCTCATAATAATAATGCACAGTATGCCTGGGACACACAAAATAAAAACCCAAAATAAAAACTTCACAGACCTCTATATTCTCCATATTGTATCAAAATGAACCAAAATCATGTTTAACTATATATATATATATATTTTTTAATAAAACATTTTATGAGAGAGGATTCATTAAATTTGGAGTTAAGATGCAAAATGTACATTTTGGGCACCTATTGTGCAATATACATATATATTTTATTTAATATATTTACTCTTTGAAATTTTTAAATTATTTTTTTTTATAAAATTATAAATATCATTTGAAACATATACACATAATTAAAATAAAATAAAATCACTAACATAAAATTAAAATAAATAATACATTTAAATACATAGGTAAAACAAACTTGTATATACCTATAATGTTTAGATACATAATTAGTTAAATGTAAAAATAAACTTAAAAATACAATAAAAATACCAAAATGAAATGTTTATTAAAATGAATTAAAAATATATAAAATAACTATACAAAATAATAAAATGTATAATACAAAAAAAGAAAAATACCCAAATACAAGTATATATACATATACTTTATATATAAATAATAACTAAAATAGAAAGTCTCATAAAAATAAAAACGTATAAAATGCTACATTAAATTACAATCATTTTTTATTTTTTTGATAAAAATATAATTATATAATTTGTTTTTTTTTATTTTACAAGGATTTTCAGCCTGGGAATTTTCTGGTTAGTTTACGTTGACCAACCTAAAGACTTCCCACGTTGACCAAGAGTCAGCAATCCCCCTTCTCTCTTCCTCGAGCACTGGAATATCAGATCCCGTTCTTCTCCCTTTTTTCCTTTCAAGGTCATCATCGTCTACTATGACATGCTGCTTGATTCCTAAAGATTCGATCTCCCTAATTCCTATCATGGCTTAATATTTCATTGATCTTCATCGACTTTATCAGAACCCTCGATCGAAGTTCCCCTTTTTTGCAGCCTATGAATAAGCTCCTCCCGCTCTGCCTCCAATTTTGATCTTTCTCTCCTGGTTCTTAAACCCTCATACCAAAATTAACATCCATTTGGTGACAGGAAGCAGATTTGAGGTTCTACAACGAGGATGAGGTGTAGAGGTGTGATCCAAGACCATCATGGGAGGAGCTGCACTTGCTGGTTCAGCCAGCTCGATCCCCGTCGAGTCGTGGCCCTTATCCTTCGTTCTTAGGTAAACCTTTAGTTCTATTTCAATTCTCGCATTTAATTTTCAAGTTTAATCACATCTTTACCCATAAATCGAAAATCCACAATTGCTTGGAGCTTGAGCTCCAAGCTGATTCATCATCCCTCGATCGTAAATTCGCCTCCCTGATCACCCAATTCGAACCTCATTCACCTTCTCCATCGATCACTCTATATTTTCACCCAAAATCCATCATGGATCTAGGAGTTGAGCTCTATTCTATCACCCTTCTCTAGAGCACCATCACTGCCTCATTCTAGATCTCTTTTTGCTTCATCCGATGGTCGAGGATGTAGCCTTTGAGTTGAGGATTCTTTTGGTGCAGATTACACAACGTGAATGCCCATCTGGAGAAGAGGCATGTACCTGGAGAACCTTCAGGTCTTCTGAAGCCAACTGATCCACCAGAGCTCCCTCGAAATTGCCTGAGCCGACCATTACACATGGAGTAGTGCCAAGAAGCTGTTGGGCCTAACAGATAATGAATCGGACGTCAAAGTAAGGAGAAACGTACGATCGCTGTTCGTTGGACCAGAGTTCATCAGGTGTTCTTCCCCTTCTTTTTTCGACCGTCCGATCAAGGACACGACCTAGATCTAATATGGGTTGTTCATTTTATTTAAAGGGGCACTCAAGAAGAGTCGTTGGATTGCCTGCGTGGCTAGCCAACAACTGTTGGATCAAATCATGATAAAGTGTTAAAAATTGCAACTATATGCCTCCATCTTTTTTTATTTGTAAAGGTTCTGTAATATTTTATTTAAGTACAAAACAATGTGGACAACTTGCATATATGCCCTCACACCTTTTTGATTTTGCACTTTAGTCAAAATCTAGGTCACCTCACATGGACCCCCATGATAAGGGACATTTTGCAGGCATACCACTACAGGTCTTGTATTTCATATTTGGTAGTTAAAAATCGAGTCGTATAACAAAAATTATGATTATTTAGTATGTGAGCCCATGGAATATATTTTATTTGCAAACAATCCCATGGCAGCTTGATTTATTTTTATTTATGAATCTCTTTTTATTAAAAATAGCTCATTTGCTTTAAAAAATTGCAAAAATAGATGTAAGTGCATTATTGGCTTCTTGTTCATGCTACATTTTTCTTTGCCATTTTGCTTCCATTTATTATTTAGTAAAAATCAAAAGGAGATATTTTATTCTCTATTTGACTTAAAAAGTCAAAAAAAACAAAAACCTTTTCAAATAAATCAAAAACATTCCCTATTGTTTATTGGCCTATTTTATCACTCCAAACCGAAAATCACAAAAAAAACTCGAAAGAAAAAAAAATAGCAAACCCTTTTTAATTCTAAAAGATTTATAAAATATTCTCTAAAATCCAAAAAATAGTTTTCTGGCTTATTTTTATATGAAGATATCTTGTATTTAAATTTGTTTTGATTAATTTTAAACCATTTTTCTATATTTAATCCTCAATTCAATTCATCCAAATTAAAAAGTCACTATTTTTACATACTTCTATTTTTAATATACATAAAAAGTAGCAAAAATTCTATAACAATTCGCAAAAAAAGAAATATTTGACAAAAACAAAAACATTTTTTGGTAATTTTTTAACTATTTAGTTATATTTATAATTATAATACCCTATATATCATATAAATATCTAAATATTAATATATATAGTTTATATTATTCTTAATTATAATAAATTCCTCATAAATATCTTAAAATCTTTAAAAAATAAAGAGATTGTTCTTGGGGATATTTTCTGATTTTTGTACATTTATTATATGTATTATTATTATTATATTTTACCCAACTTATATATTACTTATATACTTATATATATCTACTCTTATATATTAGTATATATTAAAAAATAAAATTATATTAGATATCAAAAATTAAAAATTAAAAAAAATATTTTAATTAATTGAAACAAGATATTTCTCATAAAAACCCACAACACATTAATTGATAATGTGCATACTTATACACACATACATGTATATTATTTATTTAGAAATAATATACCTAATGCATCCTTATTCCCTGTGTTCGACACACTACTTTGTTTGTCACTATACACACATATATTGTAGGGTTATAATAAATTTTGTTTCACACTTTCTCTTGATTTCTTTATATTATAGCATGGCTTGATTGTTGAATTTATCAGAGAGCTTCGTGGGATGTCATCACAACGGCTGTTGGTCCCACCTTATGTGGATCACAAGACAATTCCTCCAGTTCATCTGATTCTTCAAATGGCGTCGTTGCTAGGGAGCAATGGATAGCATAGCATTTTGTATATAACTTGCATATTATTTTTTGTATATAACTTCCATATTATTTTTATTCTTATTTATTTCTTATTTATTTTTGCTAATTAATTTATTTGTTCTGACTCATTCTTCTTTGTTTGCCTTTCTTTTGAGGGACCACGTGGCGATAGCTGCTTCCTAGGAGGTGGACACCCGAGCTGTGAGGAGGTTGGCTCTCCTGTTTGTGAGCCAACCAGGATAGAGAAGCAGAGAGTGAAGGAGAAGAGCAACACACTTAGCATTTTTTTTATTTTTTGAGAGAGTGATTTTTATTGTATTTTTGTAATATAATTTGTAATAATTTTGTTTTGGACACTACCACACTTCCCGAGGTCCATTTCTCGGGTGCGTATTCACTTGGGGGCCTTGTCGTGGTTTTTCGTGTTTTCATCACTTTCTTTTATTTTGTTTCCTACGTTTTGAGCTTTTTCATCTTTCTTTTTCTTTATTTTATGTGACTGGGCCCCTAGATTTAGGATTGCTTGACTCGGTAAAATATGTCCAAAGCATAACTAGAATCATGCTCCTATAGTCTTGTACTCTTTGTTCTAGTCAGAAATTAATTGCAAATTACTTGGATTTGGAACCGTGAGCTGTGACAGGCTCAACACAACACTTGCATGACCTATTATGGCATGCACTAAGAAGTCTCCAAGATCGGACACTTGGATCCATTTTTGAGTAATTAGCATCTTGTTCTTCTCGATAATTGCAATTTCTTTTGGATGCTTTATCGCTTTACATATCATCATATAGTTAGATATTTCAATTCTGCATTGCATCACACATGGAGAGCGCTTGGAAGCATCGTGAGTCTTCTTACTTTGCTTGCATCATATTATACGAGAGTGAGATTTCCACTATGGGATCCACTTTCATTGCTTTTACTCCTTCTCCCTTTGTTTATACACATTTAAGATTAAAAAGAAAATACAAAAATTGTTAGGCACTTTTTTTGAAAAAATACTCAAAAAAATTTAAAAATATGAAAATTAAAACATGGGACTACTAATAAAACATTGACATTAATTAAAAATCATAACAGAAATCCTCGTTCTGGTTCATAAAGCCCTCATTTGCTTTCAGTTACGGTAGAGACTTAGTATGGCACGACTCCCTAACGATTAGAGCCAAAAACATGATCTGTGGCAGCCTTGATTATCACCTAGACTGGTTAATATTGGTGCTTCTATCGTACATGGCGAGGCCTTCTAGACAACGGTGTTCCTGCCTTGTGTGGATCATCCTATTGGACCGAATTATTGAGCATAGGCCATGCTCTCAAGGCGTATCTATCTCATTATCATGCAGTCGAGTACCCGCTTCTGAGGGAAGTATTAGTTTCGCCTATTGGCTTCCTCTCTATATTTCTTTCGATGAGTAACCACCCAGGAACGATATCAAGGACCTCAAAGCTCACAAATAACAAGTTACAAAGGATCCCATCAGTACACACACTCCTATATGGATAACTCTCAAAGGGACTTATTAAACGATTTGCCAGCAAAACAACCATAAAATTGAAAAGATAAAAATAGCCGAACTCTCATGGCTTCACTTGTGTTGAGTTGGTGAAATCCAAAACTTGGCTGGTGTTTTTTATTAGATTAAAGTGAAACAACAAGTCCCACACACTTGTGTAAAATTTTTCCATTCATTTTCTCTTCTTATTCTCATTTAATGCCCATTCGCTTTGAGGCATTCTACTATTTTGCTTTTCTTTTATTTCTTATGGGTGTCCTTATCATTCATCCATTCTCGGTCTTCCTTTTTAACCCTTGAGATGGCGACTCATTAATGAATCGGTGATTCACATCCTTTATTATTTTATTTTAGTAGAAATCTCTATGCAAAATAACTATAAATCTTTATTAAAATCAATAAATTGTCATGCATCATTGATTTGTTAGTAATGAATATTTAGCATTCTTTTTAACCAAAATAAAATAAAAAAGAAGAAATAAAAAAAAGAAATAAAATAAAGTTGTGATTATGTAATAAATACATACTGACCCGAACCGCGAGAGAAGGTCAAGTATTGACCTGATCAGGAAGGATTAAAGTAGGGAGAGATAGGGTCCTTATTTATACAAGCACATTCTAGAAATATTCGGTGTACATATCATCCCCTATTTATCCTATATACATAATCAAAAAAAGATCTAAAAATTAATTTATTTCTTTATTATAACTTGTCAATAAATATGTGTACAATTGTACATTTCCTATATATGTATCTATGTATCTATTTATTTAGTTTGTCTTTAAATTGAATATATATTGTATTTTAAAACATTTGTATATATTTCTAATAAATAAATAAATTTAAAATAAAATTCATAAATTACAAAATAAAATAAAAAATAAAACCAACTCTTCATTGTACAATAGCATCAAGTGTATAATATGAATTTATTAACTCCTACTCTTAACCTGTAAAAATAGAATAAAAATGTTTTATGTACTTTAATTTATTTTACAAATAAATAAATTATAATTTTTAATATATTTATGTAAAAATAATAGAATAAAAATACATGTATATAATATATAGGTATATTGTACCTATACATACTAACATATACTATGTATAATATAATATATATTGTTAAAAATTATTAAAAATCACAAAAAAATCATTTTTAAAATAACTAACATTTTTCATTTTTATAACTTTTTATTTTCAAATCATTTTCTATTTTTAATTGGTTTTTTTTATTTTCGTAAATCCTATTTTCGGATTAGTCAATCTGGGTTTGTTGACCCGGGTCAACCTTCCCTCTCCTAGGTCCGACCTGGGCAAATGTTCATCTGCCCGATTTCTCCACATTTTCTAGACCGAGTCCGATCACCTCCTTCCTCGTAATGCAGATCCATGTCTTCCCCAAGGATCTGCAACCCTTGTAGATACTTAGGAGAGTCTAAATCCACCTTGGTTCGCTCAATTACTCTACATCTTTCAAGAACTCAAGGATCCCTATAAATTATTTCTTCTAGCTCCACCGCACCCTAGTTCGCACCTTGGTAGTGACACGATCTTTCAGCAAGCTTTTGGAGCTCGATTTGGTATTCGTTTGAGCTGAACTCGTTTGTGGCCAGAGTTACCCCCGCGAGTAGCCTCCTTGATCTTCCGCAGCCTGGTTGTGGCCACAACCCCATCAACCATCTCACCGTACTCCACCTTCTAATCTAGTAGTTTCAGGTACCCTCATTCCATTTCATTTCATTTCGTCATGCTTTCGATTTTATCCATTTCTGTCGCCGCCATCCTTAATTACTCCGACCACTAGGTTGGAGCTCCGTCTTCCACATCTGACCGCATCGATATGCTTGCCGCATCATCATCCACCTTTTCGTGTAACCAGATCACCCTTAGCTTCAATCCTAGGGTCAGATTTAAGGCTTGACTTCTCTCCTTCATCTTCGTTGCAAGTCGCACCCCATCCACCCCCACTTATTTGCTTTTCATCTCAAAAAAACCACGGCCAAAGCTACGTCTCTGAGTCTTGAGTACCCTTGCAGGACTAGCAACACGAGAGGAGCACAATTCGACTACCAGCAAAGGAGACGAAGCAGCTCCAGATTCCTTCACCTCCAGATCTCCATCGAGCCGTTTGAAGCCACATCAGAGCCCTCCACCCGACGTGGTTCAACTCCAGCGACGTGCTGGATGCTTTGTATGGTTGATCAAGACTCTACAGCTCCTGATATTACCCATCGAACCAAACCTAGCAGTTTGTTCTTTGTGTTCTTTCAACACCTCTCTTAGCCTTTGGGTGATGCGGCCTTCTTCCATATCTGATTGGGATCGCTCCTTCCATGCCCAAATCTAAGCGGTCTAATCAGATCTAGGGTTGATTCAGCCACACGTCAGCATCAGTAGATCAGGACTGTTAGATTCGTACCTAACAATCATATCTATGCCGCACGTCCAAGCTTTTGGTCATGGCCATCTGATCCTTTTCCAGTCCATCAAAGTCGTACGCCAGCGCACATTCAACATCATCAGATCTTTTCAGAGCCATGAGTCGCATACCGCTGCAGGGGTATACTGCATCTTTTTTCTTGCTCTTTCTTTTATTTCATTTTAGTACAATAAGTGTAAAAGTAGTTTTGAAATTTGTAGTAAGGACCCTATAGTTTCTCGTATTTATTCTTTACTCCAGCCGAACTATACTCACGTTCCTGTTCACGTGTATTTGTGGGATATTTGCGTGTTTCATCCTGTGATTTCACTTGTTATATAAATCAGATAAGTTTTTGTGTATTTACATGTATGCCCCTATGGGTCTATGTCACGTGTGTCGCACGTTTTGTGCCAGACTTTTTGCATTTTGGGTCCTTAGGTTTTATTACATGTTATTATTTGGCCTTAAAATTTATACTAATTGCATTCAGGTCCTTTGTTAACAGTTTTATTTTTGTGCTCTTTTATTAATTGCAATAAGTATTAAACTTAACCCAAAAATTCCACAAAATTCTTTTAACTACCTGCTGGAGTTTTCTTTAGGTAGTAATTTTTGTTTGTTGATTTTATTATATTTCCTAATATAAAAAAATCAAAAATCAACTAAAAATTCCCTATTTGCCTTAGAAAATTCATAGAAATTTTAAAATACTTGAAAAATTCTAAAAAATTAGAGTACCTTTATTTTTATTTATTTGAATTTGCCCAATTTTCATCTTATTTGCTTTTATAAAACTCTAAAAATTTGAAAAACTCTAAAAACAACATAAACATACAAAATATTTTAAAAATCTAAAATATGTGTTCTTGGTCTTTGTTTATAGCTATTTAAATATACTTTTTGCTAAAAATATCTTTTAGGAGTTTTTAGTTTATTGTATATTTTTAATTTGAAAATACTCCCGAATGTGCACTATGTGTTTTATTTCTTGTTTTTAATCGACTTTAAAAATCCAAAAAATTCTAAAAACCCTTGAAAAAATACAAAAATAGTCTAAAGTTATAAAAAAACCAAAAATAATTTTACTTGATTTTCTGACTATATTTTTATTTGAAAAGTCCAAAAAGATTGCTTGTGTGGCTTGTTTACATTTTCTTTAGTTGTCTTTATTTGACAAATTGAAAATAAAAAAATTGGAATAATTAATATCATCAAAAAATTAAAAATCAGAAGACATAAAAAAAATAAAAAAATAAAAAACCCCTAAAAAGTTAAAAAGACAAAAATTACGAAAAGCCAAGGGTAGTTTGCTTTGTATTTCCTTATTTCTTTTCTTTGATTTGTCCTTGAGTTGATTAACCCTTGTTTTAATAACAGTTGCCTCCTTGTGTTCGATCCTGGTCGCTATACCAGGTTAATAAAAGTAGCTTAGACAACTTGCTTTACTTGCATGATTATTTTTGAGGTTGAATAATTTTCTTGATTTCTAGCCAGGTTTCTGGGGTAACAATGACACTATTAATTCATTAACTTAACCATGGTCAGTCTGACAGGTCATCAGAATGGTGTTGTTGCCAAGGAGGCACGAGGAGGGTAATAAGGTAGTCTTTGCCAACTATTCTTTTTGCTTGTATATAGTTCTATTTCATTTGCATCATATTTCTGTTGTTAATGTGGTATTGCTATTGTTGAGGACTGAGCACTTGGATTGATTACCGCATGCCGAGAGAGACCTCCATACAACGTATGTAGGACACACTGTGACGAGCACCGAGGAGGCTTCAATATCGGACCTTGGTTTTTCATCTAAGATTATTATCTCTTGATCCTCTCATTTAGCTTCTTACCAACATTAGTGTCTCATTGCTTGTTTATTTTCTGCTTTATTTTCTTTTCTTTTATTTATATTTTTCATACAGTTATGTGACACATCTATTGTTTCCCCTTTGTTGTGAGGGCCTACGGAGCGAGGGAGGCTATCATAGGAGAGCCGATGCATCCGAGCGAGGCGTAGGCCGGGCGTTCGACACCGACCGACAGGAGAGAGCAACCTAGGAGGAGTAGGGAGCAAAAGACTGCCTTTTTAGATTTATTTTTCAATCATTTATTCCGTTTTGTAATTAATTTTAAATTTGTTTTTGGCACTTGCCCTTTTTCTATTTTCAAGGACATTATATACCTTTGGATTTTAGGGTCCGTTTCGCCAAATACTGGTGCACTTGGAGGACCTCACCGTATTTTGATTTTCTTCATATTCATTTTTATTTGTTTTTTCATAGATTTCCTGTGCATGAGTCCCTAGACTTAGGTTTTTATTTGTTTGAGCTAGGTATTTATTAGGTCCACAACCCTAAAAGAATATATGTTCCTATAGATATGTTTGGACTTAGTCAACTTCACGATAATAGAAGTTTCTATTTAGGATGGTTCTTGCTTTTGCATTCATATAGATTAGTTTATTTTTATATGTGGATCATATTGCATGTAAACTGCTAGAGTAAGGTATGCCTTCTATCTCGTGCTTGCATTCATAATTTTCTCGCTTATTATCTTTTCCAATTCCCTCCCCTTGTTTACTTTGACTTAGGAATAAAAGAAACTCAGAAAATTCTTTATATGATTCTCTTTTTTGAAAATACCCAAAAAAAGTGATAACCTAAAAAATCTTGACTGTTAGTTTTCATTCGCCCATAAAACTAAATGTAAAGATCACATTCATTATTTTAGGAAGTGTAACCCCATCCTTGTGTGCACGTACTCTCCAGACGGAGTGAGGCACATACACTTAAGGAATAGAGCGTAAAGTCCTGGACTTGTGCCATAAGTGCTTGGACTTTGACTCTCGGGTCCTGTTATTGCTACAAGCACTTGCCTTAGACGTTAGTAGAAGTAGTCGTGTGGATAAGGAGGTGGATTTACTAAGATTATTCACAAGCTCTTACGAGGATAGTTCTCTATTTGTGGTATTCATTGACTTATTCATGGTCTACTCTAGGAGACTACACCTGTGATCTTGTTATATAATTTTATTGTCACTAAACTATAAAATTTGAAAAGATTAACGATCGAGCCTTCACGGTCATCATTGTGTTGATTTAGTGAACTTAAGGGTTTGTCTTCTATTCATTTGTCTCTCACTCCAAATCTAATCTTCACTTCTCTCTACATCACGATGATGTGCAGGCGGTCTCTCAGGCTACCTTTTGAGGGACTGCTTCATAGCACACATGTCCGTTCTTCTAGGGCGGTTCCAGAGAGCTCTCAACTACTCTCGTAACCTGAGTATTTCACTTCCTTCTTCTTTGAGCTTCCTGATACATCACCTTAGGTACACTAGCAGTCCGAGCAGATTTTTATTGACTTGGAAACACCTGAGGTCCGTTTTTTTGGACGAGATGGACCAAGAGCTAAGAGAGAATGAGCAGCCATGTATTCACAACTTATTTGATCAATTTACGATCAACAACAGCCTCCTGGCATCCCTAGAGGCGATGCAGAGACATATCTAGGACCAGGGGCTACTGATGATAGAGGTTAGGACGGAGCTGATGGAGATCAGAGATGCTAGAGTTGAGAGACCCAGTGGTGGACCAAATATTCCAATACCTGAGGACCATGCAGATGCGAGACCCTTGCACACCATGAGGGAGTTGTACAACCCTAGTGCAACTCTCACTTATCAGGGGTTTCTGTTGCCCACCATTTTGTGAGATTTAGAGCTTCGTCCACATACGATTTAGTTATTGCCCAAGTTCCATTGGCTTTCAACCGAGGAGCCTCACATCCACTTGCAAGAGTTTGAAATGATCTGCAGTAATATCTATGATAGGTTGGTAGACGAGGATACCATCAAGTTGATAGCCTTCCCATTATCCTTGGTTGACAGATAAGCCTACTATTGAATCACTTGAGGAAGGTTGTCACAACTTTGGAGTAGTTGAGGACTGAGTACCTCAATAAGTACTATCCACTCGGTCGTACCAATGAAGGTATCCACGAGGCCTGGGATCAATTCAGAGAGCTCATTAACAGGTGTCCCCACCATGATATTAGCAAGCCCAACTTGGTAAAGAGTTTCGTTTGTGGGCTGGCACCCGAGATGTAGGGGCTTGTTAACACATCTTGTGGGGACCCTATTTTTCCAAGGATGAGGCTAGGCCATCTATGAGGTGATGTTTGAGAATTACACAGTGATTACCCATACCCGTGTTTATACTTAGGGGAAGCCTCCCCATCGGGCGTTGTCCACCATAGAGTTGCCCGCATAGAGGCCGGTTCATCTTTCGTAAGCTGTAGATATGGGCATTATCAACCAGAAGTTGGACCGCATGGAGATCATTGAGAAGAAGATATTGCAGGGCATGGACAAGCTCTACAAGATTGATGAGCTGGCCCAAAATTTAAGTGACCTGAAGACATAGATCATATGCCTTCAAGAGGCACAAACGACTTCCATGCCACAATCTATGTCACATGCTGATCAAGGGAGCAGATCTTCACAACCATCCGCCTCATAAATACAAATCCATAATATCCAGGAAGAGCATGTTCAGCAAGCCCCACAGTACCAGTTTCCCGACCACCTTCACCAGATACATAAAAGTGGTGTACCATAGTGATCAACCATTGGCATCCCTTCCCTTACCATTGCACAAGCAGTCGGAGCCATTGATGGAAGTCAACGGGATTTGGTATCCCCAGTACCAGTAGAAGGTTGGTATCCGTAGTGATCACCTAGGCTACAGATGGTCCACGGGAGGTGCTCAATCCTAGCAGTAGACTCCGGCACAGTCAGGACAGAGTACGCAACAGTTGCGGCACCAGTACTCCTAGCATACCATTCATCACCCAAATACTAGGAACACGAGTGGAGGCAACAACGATCTCACTTACACTTCCAACATCCTCCCCCTCACTCCTAATTAGAGAAACAATAGCATGGCCAACCTCAACAATTTATAGATGCAACCCATTCTGGTTTCATGCACCCTCGTATGAGAACCCAACATTAGAGTATATTACCCACATGCTTATAGAGCAACAGACTGCTTTTAGGTGAGAGATGGATGAGTTCAACCGGGAGATGAGAGAGATCATCAATGGCAAGGCCGCTATACTGACACGGATTGTGCCAAATTCAAACAACCTGAAGAGGAAGTCTGAGCAGGTACAGTCTATAGCGTCCCCACTCGGATGTACTTGATGATATGCATTATATATTTGATGTCGATTTAGTGATAATTAGGAGAGGTAGGAAGCTAGCACGTGGTGCCTCTTCTAGGCAACAGTAGGATGCCCATTTAAGAGCACTAAATGAGCTAGAGAGCGGTGCTGATGTCACAGATTTTGATGATGATGGTGGTGGTGTTGATGAGACCAAGATTGATGATCCAGATGATGGTATTGACACCATCCCTTCTCTAGATGTTGTAGAAGGTGGTGTTGATGCCACAGTATTCAGTTTGATGGTCTAGAGAATGGTTCTGATGTCGTTTCTTTAGATGTTATCGGTGGTAGTAATGCCACCAAGAGTCCATGTATGGACACTCCAGTTGTTTTGACTTCTCTTCCTATATATGAATATGATGTTTTTAGAAAAATACAAAAGAAATGGAAAAATTATAAAAACAAAAAGATGAATAAAGGAATGATTTGTGAATAAAGATGAATGAGGATGCTTATATGTATTCCGACCATTTGCATGATCAGAGACCAATTCCTAATCCATACCATCAAGTTTTTGAGGAGGGTACAACTATCCCCTTCCCCCAAGCACTCCACTTAGGGAAGGGCCCAAAAATTGAAATTTTCAAAAAGAGATAATAAAGAGTTCAATGAGCAGAGGATAGATCGATTCCATGTTCAGCTCACTCTCCATGAGACATTGGAGCTAAACCCTCTCTTCCAGAAGAATCTCAGAGAGAAAACCACAGTTTATAGGAAGAAGATGCGCAAAGATCCATGTGCTTATTCATGCCACATGCTTCGCTATCCAGAACTGTTTGCCAGCCAAAAGGCCAGATGAATGGGCTCCATATGTCATATGCCACATTCACGAGTAGCAGTTCAAACTATATTAGAGAGTGGGCCATCAATTAACATTCTTCTAGCAGCCTTACTTGACTGCTTCGAGTTTGGCCCTCTTAGATGAAGCCGGACAGTACTTCAGTTTGTAGATAGATATGTCAAGAGGTTGAGGGGGTTACTGAAGGACGTTGTTGTCACTATTCAAGGCATTAAGTTCCCTGTGGACTTCGTCGTGTTGGACATGGAGATCCTTGGATGCGTGACAGATACCCCGATCATATTAGGACGACCTTTCTTGATGATAGCAAAGGCCATGTTTGATCATGATATTAGAAAGGTATACTTTCACAGCAAGGGCGAGAGTATACAAATAGAGATCATTGATGAGATAAGAACCAGAGATTCATCCATCTCAGAGCATACGGCCGATTTAGAGCCAGACATCCACCATGAGTGTGACTTTGGGATTACATACGATGAGGTTGTTTACGCATATGAGGATTCACGAGCTCTAGTCACATCTTCAGAGGCAACAGATTTACAGTTGACAGTTGACGAGAGTTCGGAGAGCGCACTTTCGGAGCAAGATACTACAGAGGCTGGTGATGTCATTTTGGTTAGCGAGGTTGATTTCATTTCTTATCATTCTGATCCCTTCGATTCACACATGGACTTTGACTGGTAGGAGTTCGATGAGTACCTTCTGTGTTTGATTTCTGTAGACCCTACAACCAAGACGGAGACAGTGCACGTGTAGTTGATAGAGAAACCAGTATGCAGTCTTCTTTGAGTTCAGAGATACAATAAGAGTTCTCACATTCAGATCTGGTATCTTTCACACAAACATTTTAGTGGCCAGATTTTCCTAGAATTGGAGACCTTATCGTAGAGAATGAAGTACATATCCCTTACGAGATATCCAGATAATTTTCCAGTCTACTCAACATATTTGACTGATAACCGAGAATCTCATTTGATGGAGGTTTTTGAGAGGAATCGTAAGGTAATTGGTTGGTCTGTAGAAGATCTCCAGGAGATAAGTCCAGCTCTGTGCTCTCACTGCATCTATCTCGAGGATGATGCCAAGCCATCTCTTGAGTTTCAGCGCAGGCTGAACCCGAATCTTCAAGAGGTAGTTGTGAAGGAAATATCCAAGTGGTAGAGCACTAATTTTATCTACTCCATATCTAACTCTAAGTGGGTTAATCTGTTACATATGGCACCCAAGAAGACGGGTATCACTATAGTGATAAATGAGCATGGGGAGGAGATTACTACCACTGTACCCACTTATTTGAGGGTTTGTGTGGACTATAGATGATTCAATCAAGCCACCAAGAAGGATCACTTCCTGCTACCATTCATTGATCATAATATTGAGAGATTAGCTTGTAAGAATCATTGCTTCATTCTTGACATGTACTCAATGTATAATCAGGTAGCCATTGCGCCCAAAGACCAAGACAAAACAACATTTACATGTTCATTTGGGACGTATACTTTTTGACAGATGCCCTTTGGACTATGTAATACCCTATCCACATTCCAAAGGTGCATGATTTCCATCTTTTCAGACATGGTAGATGACTGTTTAGAGGTGTTCATGGATGATTTTTAAGTCTACGACGAGGGGTTTGATGCTTTCTTCTTTGCCTAGGCAATCTGCTTCAACGTTGCATTGATGTCAAACTTGTTCTTTCTTGGGAGAAGAGTCATATTATGATGACTCAAGGGATGGTCCTTGGTTATATCATCTCCAATAGGGGCATGGAGGTTGATCCGGTAAAGGTGGATATCATCAAGAAGCTCACTGCACCATCCAATCTGAGGCAGTTGCGATCTTTTGTAGGGCATGTCAGTTTCTACCGATAGTTCATTCAGGACATAAGTCATATTTCCCGACCGCTTACTGATCTTCTCATGAAAGACACTGAGTTCCTTTTAGATGATAAGTGCCTTTCTTCATTTAAGACTATCAAGAATCTTGTTGTGCAGGCTCTTGTCCTTCAACCACTCGAATGGTCTCTCCCATTCGATATAATGACGGATGCCTCATATATTTTCGTAGGGGTTGCTTTAGGATAGTGGAAGGATGGTTTGCGTTTTGCCCTTCACAACGCTAGCAGGATTTTGGATGATGCCCAACAAAATTATATTATTTCATAGAAAGAGATTTTAGAGGTGGTCTTTGATTTGGATAAGCTCATATCTTACATTCTTGGATCTAAAGTGACTATATACACTGATCACACTTCCATCCGATATTTAATGGCTAAGTTCAATCTTTGCTATGGATTGTTCTACTCCAGGAGTTTGATATTGAGATTAAGGATTAGCTTGGAGTCAAGAATATGGTGGTGGATCACCTCTCCGGATAAGAGCGTCTTGAGGATTCATAGACAACCACACCTATTATTGAGACTTTCCCAGATGAGGTGATTCTTGCTATTACCTCTCTCCCTTGGTATGCTGACATTGTGAACTACCTTGTTGCCAAGAAAGTTCCACTATGTTGAACCAGGCTGTGACCTGAAACTTTCCTACCGAAAGCCAAAGTCGAACCATTGCGAGGATCCCACCCATTGCCATGAAGGAGGAAATAATGTCTGGTGTCGGTGTATTCCTCAGGAGGAGCACCACAATGTCCTCACCTATTGCCACAAGCTTGAGGCAGGATGACATCACTCTGGGAGACGAACAACACAAAAGGTTCACTAATCTAGCCTTTGGTGGACAACTCTCTTCAAGGTATAATAAAAACTCTTGAAAAGGTGTACTGATTGTTAGAGGATGGGTAGTTCTTGTCATAGAAACATGATGCAAATTCATCCCATTCACTTATGTGAGGTTTTTGACACATGGGGCATCGATTTCATGGTCCCATTCCCTAAGAGTAAGGGATTTGAGTACATTTTGTTGGCTATAGATTATGTGAGTCATTGGGTTGTGGCCATCCCCTCCCAGAGGAAGAATATCATATCATGGTTCAGGGTTCCTCGAGTTCTGATTTCTGACATGGTTACTCATTTTATCAACGACAAGTTAAGGACCCTTGCTAACGAGCTCAACATAGACCATAGAGTTGCCACTCATACCATCCAAAGACGAATGGTTTTCTGAGGTTTAGAACCGTGAGATCAAGACGATATTGTAGAAGGTTGTCCTCCTAGACCAAAAGGATTGGTCACAACTTTTGGACTAAGTATCGTGGGCCTTTAGAACATCCATCAAGACTTCTTTGGGTACATCTCCATTTTAACTCATTTGTTGCAAGCCATGCCACTTACCTATGAAGATAAAGCACAAGTCACTATGGGCAGTCACAGAGATATTATTTGATATAGAGAGTCTAGGAGATCATAGGAGAGTAGAGTTGGCATCCCTGGAGGAGCTTAGAGATACAACCTTCATTAATATCATACAGTATATGGACAGAGTGAATATATGGCATGATTCTCACATCAATCATAAGTTGTTTGAGCTGAATCAGAGAGTATGGCTAATTGATGCACTATTGAGTTTTCATGGAAATTATATAGCAAGTGGAAGGGATCATATTTAGTTAGAAAGGTGCACAACAAACGACAACATTGACATATCCGAGTTGTCTTCTGAGTCCACCTTTCGTCTCAACAGTGATCGCCTGAAGCCTTTTCTTGATCATGACCCGTTGATCGTTGATGTTGCCCCGATTATTTTTGTATGAGATGTGTCCTTTGATTCTCATCTTTTGCATCTCATACCTGATTTCCTCTTCCATCTGCCTCTTTGTACATCCGTGTTTTCTATTTTATTCTTTCATTCTTCTATTTTTGTTTAACACTCCAGGTCTTACTTAGGATTCTTGTTATACATAGGATGCGCTTTGTCTTAAGTATAGGGGGTGTTGAACATGTGTTGCTCATATTTCTTTTTGTTCTATTACCTCTCTTTTGTTGCCTATACTTAGGGACATCTGACCCTAAGTATATGGGAGGTAATATATGATTTCCTTTCTTTGATTGCCCACTCACTTGTCCCCCAACTGTTGATATTCTTTTCTATACTTATGGATCTTTTTACCTAAGTATGGGGGGGATAAGGCAAGTTGTTGATTTCGTATACATTCTGTTCCTCTATTTTCCCCTTTTATACAGTCTTCTATACTTAGGAGTATTTGATCCCGAGTATAGGGGGAATCACCTACTTCTATTCATTCTTCCATTATTTGAGTCGTTGTAGTATAGGATTCTTTTCCCTTTTATATACTTAGCATGATTTATGTCTTCCTTTGTCGATCTTTGATCACTATAAGGACATAGATCAAGTTAAGTACAGGGGGTGCCGTATATATTTATATATACATTAGCCATAACTCGTACTTTAGGGTTAATAATATGGCAATTATTTATAAAATTGGAATAAAAATTGAGAAATGTTTGTAAAAATTTGTGTAAAAATGTTTGTAAAAACTTTTGTAAAATTATTTTTTACAAAATTTGCAAAAGTATTTGTAAAAATATTGTGTTTGTAACAAGTTTGTAAATTATTTTTTGTATCAAAATTATTTGTATTATACAAATATTTGTAAAATGCATGAAAATAAAATGCATGAAAAAACCATTTTGAAAAAATGTATGTAAAATGATGTGTAAATTGTTTATAAAAACTAATTTTGAAAAATCTTTTGTAAAATAATTTAAATTTTTTTGGTAATTTTTTTTTTTCACGTGGGTTATAAACTATGGGTATAAAATTTATTTTTGTAAGCATGTAAAATCCACATGTGTGTAAAAAAAGTATTTTGTATATAAAATCCTTTAATAAAACTTGTAGTTAGAATCCACTTGTAAAAATTGCACATTGAACATGCAAATATTTTCTTTGTAAAATTTATATAAAATCCTTGTAAACCCTTATAAATATTTATATATTTTTGAAAATGGTAATAAATTCTCTCTTTTCTTTCTTACCAAAAATGCCATAAAAATTTGAAAAATTAAAATTTCCATAAAAAATTGCATATTTTGAAAATTTCCACAAAAAGAAGTTTTGTAAATACTTGTACTTGCATGTGCATATGCATTCATCAGAATCCTTGTTGCTGTTTGATGAATATCCATTTCATCACCTTTATTCTATCATTTTGGCCTTAAAAACCCTAGCTAATGTATGTAAATAATACTATTTTATACAAATTAACATTGATCCTTTTTTGTATAAGTACTTTATATAATATTGTTTATATTGCCAAAATTATATAATAAAGAAAAGAAAAGAAAAAGAATATAATGCCAACTTCCCATGCCCATATCTCCTAAATAAGATTCAAAAATCCAAACTTCCCATACCCATATCTCCTAAATAAAAACACAAAATGTATCAAAATCGTTAATTGTATATAACTTTTAATAATCTATTTAGTGAAGGTGGTTTCATATCGTTTGAAGTTAAGGTGTGACAATTCGGTTTTGGACCACTATTGTACAACATATCCGAATAAAATATTCATTCTTTTCTTTATTATTTTTATAAATTTGTAAATATTATTTATAACACATGTACATATTTAGAATAAAACAAAACCATAAAAAAGTAAAAAAATAAAATATGTATACAAAATACATAGATGAATATACAATATATATACCAATATATTATATATACCCATCTAAATGTACAAAGTATATCAAAAAAATATGATAAAAATATATTTATCTATATAAAAATGTGTTATACATATATAAAATAAGAAGATAAGATAATAAAATTAATAATACAAAATAAAAATAAAAAATACAAAAGATAGGTAAATATACCTATAAATAAAACTCTAAAAATTAACTTGTAATAAATAAGTTTAAAAAAATAAATAAAAATCATATTAAAATACTATAAAAATAATAAACATTTTTTATTTTATTACTTAAAATTAATAAAATAATTTATTATTCATTATTCAATTTATAAATATTATTTAGCTAGTTTTTCCTATTTGGTCCACGTGGACAAACAAGGTTGCGTCTCCAATTGACTTTGGTCAACTGCTTGACCTAGCCTTGTTCCTTATCAGAACCTAGGTTTTGACCCACCTTCTCGATTTTATATCTACCGATTCTTTTACCCATTTACCTCGATTCCTCGATGACTTTTGTTCCTCGATCATTAACCTTTCACGCTAGATCACTGCCTCGATCTATGGATCATTGTTTCGCTCGTTGGACCCCGCTCTTTATCGCCATCCATCGCTTGTACAAAATCACACACTCTATCTTCCTCCAATTTTTGGATCTTTTTTGGCCCATTCACTCCCCTTCTCTGGTGCTCCATGGCTCGAACCTTGTGACAGGAGGCTCGCATAGCCGTTCTAGGATCAATGAAGCGACGTCGAAGGATTTTCCACACATCTCCGGCAAGCTTCACTGCATGAGTAGAAACTCCTGGTTCCGGCCAGTTGAGGTAACTTTTCTTTTGCTTCTAGATAGATTTTTATGGTTAGATTTAATGTTATGCAATTAGTTTAGCATTTGATTGTTTGTTTTAGTGTAAAATATCCAATTCGAAGTTCACTGGTGAACCTTTTCACCATGCCCCCGCTTTTTTCCAACCATTCTACCACCTCACTTTGGTTCCACTCCATCCTCGGAATAATCCACTTGCTTCCACTCACCCAGATCCATCATAGATCTAGACATCAACTCTCCCTCCTCTACCGTACATTGGAGAGCTTTGTCGAGCCATCGCCCTCACTCATTCTCCAGTGTGATGCTCTCTAGAGCATCTCCTTTTTTCTCGAACCTACTCCTTTAGGAAACAAAGCGAAGAAACGTCTTTGCAGGGGCTTTTGAGGTTAAAAAGGAGATCCAGTTTCGAGCATTGCCGGACAGCTTATGGTGGTGCTCGGCTATTTTGCAAAGCTCCACTGTTGTGGGAGGACATCAGGAACCCGAGGAGCACCTTTGCAGTGACGGAGGAGGATCGTGGTAGATGTTATGATTAAGCGAAGCTTGAGGAAGCTGGTGTTCTTACTAGTTCTTCCTCATCCCTTTCATGTTGTCAGATTGTCCCTCTTGGCCCAAATCTGCCAGTTGTTGTCCTATTGAGATAAGATTCACAATACGATCCGATCTGTGTATTTAATCATGATCGTCGGACGTGAACCGTCATTGTAGCACCAAGTGGTGACATTTTTCTTTGTCGATCGCACATGATCGTCCGATCGCACACAAAGTTGGGTATTTTGCATCCTTGACCCAACAAGTTTTGTAATTTAAATTTAGTACTCAATCTTTCATTTGCACTGTATTTTATTTTGGAAATTTGTAATCTGAACCCCCACTTTTTTAATATTACCCATTGGTCCTTGTTAGCGAGGCTCACATGCCTATGCACGTGGTCTTGGCTATTTTGTGGTCGAGCCCCTCAGGATTTTCTTATTTTCATTTGATCCTTTAAATTTAAATATTAGTAGTATTTTTTTGGAAAAATTTCATAAAGACCTTTAATTTAATTTTAATTACATATGTGCCCCTACTAGTTCAATAATTTTTAGGTGTTTGTTCTATTTATTAAATATAGCAATTGTCCTTCGAAAAATCTCAAAAAATAAGGTAAGGTGACTGGTTGCTTGTAGTTTCATGCTCTATTTTTTGTTTTCATTTTCATGCATTTTAATTATTTTATAAAATAAAGAAAAGCACATTTTTTCTCTGTTTGTAGTATAAAATACCAAACAAATAGAAATCTTTTTCAGAAATTCCAAAAAAATATTTATTGTATTTGTCTATATATTTTCAACTCTAGAACCTAAAAAGCCTAAAAATAGAAAGAGAAAACACCTAAAATCAAAAAGCCCCAAAAAACTTTATAAAAATCTAAAAAGTTCTTAAAAACTCTAAAAACACCATTTTATGTTTTATAATTTTCATTATCTCATTATTTATCTATTAAAATTGATTTGCAAAAATTTGTATATTATTTGCTATCTTTAACTTCCATTTCTATTCGACCTATTTATTTAATCGCTGAATTAGGATATTTTTACTTTAAAAATTCATAAAAATTATCAAAAATACTTAGAAAATCACAAAAATAGCAAAAAAATATTTAAAATATGAAATAATTTATTCCCTGTACTTTGTTTATTTTTATTAGTATTTATATATATCACCCTATATTGTATATATAACCTTGTATATTCTATATTATCTGTTAAAAAATGAAATCTAATTAAAAATCAGAAAATACTAAAAGAAAATAGAAGATATATGAAATTTAAAACAAATAAAAAATATATAAAATAAAAACTATATATAATAAAAAACCAAACAAAAATACACAGACAACAAGGAGCACACATTTTTGCATTTATTTGCACCATTCTCCTGTTTGCTCCATGTGTTCGATCTCTACAGTACTTGCACCTATACATATACATTATAGAGCTATAATAAATTGTAACTCCATAGATTTTGCTTTTCATTACTTTATATATATATATATATTGTCGGTTAATTATTGATTTATCAGGATTTCTCAAGCAATCATCATAGAGACTTTATCTTCGCCTTGTGAGGACATAATTGACCCTCATTAAATCCAGGTTATCAAATGATGCCGTTGCTGGGGAGCAATGCCGCGTAGATTGGTTTTTACCCATGTCTTCTTGCTTGTCTATATTTTCCTCTATTTATTTTATATTTGTTTTAATATTAATTTCCTAAGTTGTCTAACCACCCTCTTCTTGTTGACTTTGTTGTGAGGACTGCAGATCGAGGGAGGCCCTCTTTGGAGCGCATGTGCACCCACGTGAAACCAGATCAATGTTCTGACCTAGCAATAGAAGAAACATGTAGGATTTTTTAAGAAAATGCCCACTCGTATTTTATTTATTTAAATTGTAATTTAAGTGAGAGAGAGAAACATTTATTATAATAATTCAGGACTCTCCGGACACTCTTCACACTTCACGAGGTCCACTGCCTGAGGGATTACTCCCTTGGGGGCCTCATCGATTTTTCATGTTTTTATCGCTTTTATTTTCATTTGTTTCACGATTTCATTTTCATTCATTTTGTGTGATTGAGCCCAAACTTAGCATTGCTTGACGATAGATTAAGACCAAACACCTAATTACAATTACATGCACCTATAGTTCCCTTTTGTACTTAGTCAAATTTTTAACTACTATAATTTGGATTTGAGACCATGTGTCGAGATAGGTCACATACAATGTGTGCAGGACCTGTTGTGGCGGGCATCGAGTGGCATCGAAGACTAGACCTTGATCTCATTTCTAGATAATTAGCATATTGTTCTTCACGTTAAAAGTATATTCTCATCTAGGGTGATTTCATCGTCTTTGTATTTGCATATAGATAGTTTTCAATTCTTCTTAGCATCCTTTCATGAAGAGAACTGGAGGCATGGTGAGCATTTCTTCTTAGCATGCATCATTGATTTTGCCTCGCATTGCTATTCTACTCTCTCCCTCTGATTTTGAACACTTAGGATCTAAAAAGAATTGACTCCTCGATATGCTCATGCATTTCTACTAAAAATAAAAAAAGTGATAACCAATGAAAGTTTAACTTTACTCGACCCTAAAATCAACCAAAAAATAAAATCATTGTCTTGGGGAGAGTAACCCCCTCATTGTATTCATTTTAATTTGTTCATGTACACACTAAGGGTTAGTGCCCTAATCCCAGGCCTTCTACGTGCTTGTGCAATTTGTATTCTCACCTAACTCTAAAACAAACAAGATAAAAAGGCTGAGCTTTTATGGTCCTCACCGAGTTGAGTAGGTTAATTGAGGGGTTTGTTTTGTGTATACTTGTTTGTGATTGCTTGTGTGTATACTCGACCTTCACTGAACATTTGCACCTTTTTTCTCACATCTCTTGATTTGACCATCATGTTCTCCAAATTATTTTCCTTTTGTTTCAAAGATGGCTGACTAGAGTGAATTTTATCCAGAATTTGCGGATCCCTCGTACCCTCCCGCTGGTCCACCCCCATTTTTCAAGAGGACTTTTCTCCTGACATTTGTACATATCTAGCTAATCTTTTATTTCAGGAAGCAAATTTTGATTTTGATCCACCTCCCTGTTATCAGCAAGACCTTGCTTTTCATTTATCTTTTGTACATATCCACCTTACCCACTGCTTCAAGACTCAAACATTGACCCACCACCACCATCACATTTTCCACCACCTCACCCACCTGAGACTGATCTTTGGGAGTCAGCTCTTATATTGTCCACACTTGAGACTTTGACCCAGATGATGGATCATATGAATTTGAGGATTGACAATATCACTATACTAAATAAGAGCCACATTGATGATTCACCCTCTGGATTTATGGATTCATTTGATGACACCCATGAGAGCTTGCAATCACCAAAAATACAAAAAAATGAGAAAAAATCAAAAATACAAAATAGATTTTGGGAGACACATCGTTGATTCCGACTATGAGGAGAGGGCACCTTTGCCAGACTATTTGTCCACACATTTATTCACACCATGTCCCACCTTTAACCCCAAGGATGAGACTTTACAGACTACTCTTAGTCATCCTTGTGTATATGAAGACTTCGATCTCTCCCTTACATTGAGGAGATCAAAAACTCAAAAAAATGTTGACTGAACCCATAGTGGTGATTGTTATTCATGAGATCATTGATTCCCCACTTTGCCAAGCCATAACCCATTTATCTGCTCCTCAAGCTAAGAAGAGAAAGCGAAGGGGCAAATCTGAGCATCATATATTGACCATGGCCACTGCCCATGCCATCACCCACCTCCCCTCTTCTAGGAAAAGGAACACTACTATACCATTCATTAAATTCACCACCTATGACTATTCATGTGATCACACTCTCCTTGATGACACTGCCTCAATTACCATAATACCCTTCTCATTGGTGCAGTCTCTTAACTTAGGGTATCTCCAGTAAACCAGGATTATCGTTCAATTTGCTGATGGGTCAATAAAGAGACCAAAGTGTATTTTAGCGAACGTTGTCATTTCGATTTAGGGTTTTAGCTACACTGTTGATTTCATTGTATTGCCCATGGAGACCTCCACAACTAGGGAGAACTCTCCAATCATCTTGGGGTGACCCTTTCTCGCCTCTACAAGAGTCATTGATTACGGATCCGGAGAGATTCACTTCTGTTCTGATGTAGGGAGCGTTGTGGTCATCACTGCACCTACTATCGACCAGATACCTCCATCTTATGTGACTACACCTACTTTAGCTGACCCTGAGGCCTATGACCTATCTGCTGATATCAGAGAGGTTTGCTTTATGACCGATGAGACTCGAGAGTTCCTCCGTAGGGAGGACGACTCGGAAAGCATATACCTTGGATTTTCCTCTTCTTGTGACTGGCGTTGTGTTGATTACATCCATGAGATTTACGTGATTCATACCTTTGAGCGGAGGGAAGACATGGAGAGACTGATGAGGTTGAATTTGATCTTATTGATTTCATCAATGAATTCGGGCCTTTTGATGAGGATGATGATCTAGTTGCGACCTCGGAGGATGAACAGGACCTTACTACTTCCACAGATGAGTCGGTCCCTTTTTATTTTTACTTAGGGGAGACTTACTAGGCCGGACCAAACCATACTTCCTCCACTGACCATTTTGTTCCTTTACACTTTGATACTACTAAGGATCTTCATCAAGTCGATCCTGATCGGTTCGTGTCTGCTGAGGACCCCGCTTTCGACCTGCACCTTATTAGATCTATTCCATAGTGGTCCCGCAAGAAGGTTTGCTTTCTAACTTCTTAGTCCTTTTTATATCCATCTCTTTGTATATTCTCTTTCATTTTACCTTTGTCTATCCACCGCTTCTCTCATCCATCCCGGTTCCATTTGCTGCCTTGCTTAGGACAAACTTTGTCCTAAGTATAGGGGGTGGACGAGCCGAGTGTTCTTTCATCGTTCCATTTCATCACTCTCATTATTTCCTATACTTAAGGCAATTTCACCATAAGTATTGGTGGAGTGATGAGTACAATAGCTTCACATATTTTCTCTTTTTCTTCGATCATTTCTTTTATCTTCATCTGTCTTTTCTTCTTTTCATTTTCATTTTTCTTTTCTACTGAAATGATGTCGCCCCTTTATGATTGCTGATATACTTAGGGCGTACTTTGTCCTAAGTATAGGGGGGTGTGCACCATGAGTTCTTTCATTCTTTGATCCCCTCCACTTCTCCTTTTATTGTCTAAACTTAGGGATATATTGCCCTAAGAATAGGGGGGAACAATCTGGGTACGATCTGTTCATTCCAACCCTTGACCTCTTAGCCTTGTGTACAGTCTTCGATACTTAGAATTAGTTGATCCTATGTATAGTGGGGACGGTCAACTTCTCATTCATTCATTTCTTCCTTTGTATACGTAGTTTTGTATCACTCCTTCCCCAGGGACAAGGGCCTTGCTCTTTACTAGGCCTGGAAGATTCAAGAGACGAACATTCTAGAAAAATTCATAGAATTATAAGAACTATTACTGTTGGACGAAATGATTTGGCTCAGGATTGCCCATTTTTAATTCCAGGGTTTCTCTGAATTTGGAAGTTATCACATAGCTTTCCATACCAAGGCTCAATCCAATCAAGTCCGTAGCGTCTACCAATTTCGCCATATCCTTCCTCCTGGCAAGACCTTCAGCACATTCATTCCTTATTTCTTATTCTTTAGACTTTTCTATACTCACTACGAGTTATGTCTTATCTTTTTTCTCTAATCACTGAGGACATACCTCAAGCTAAGTCTAGGGTGGTCGTATATACTGCGTATATACTTTAAGCCATAAGTCGTACTTTCGTATTTTTAGTAATTATTGCTAAAATACTGTATAAAATATTATATATACATATACAATTCATTAAATCACTTAATAAAAAGACGTTTATTATTCCTCAAATTCTTTTCATATATGCTGATTAATAAATTAGGTAAAATATTTTTTTTGCAAAATGTTTGAAATATAGTTTTAAAATCTTTTTGAAAAATCTTTTGAAAACTATTTAGAAAATGTTATGTTAAATACTTCAATCTTTATTAAGAAATTATTTGTAAAAATTCCTTTTCCTTATGTGAAATAAAAATCTTTTAAAAATCGATTTAAAATGGTTTTGAAAATGGTTGAAAAAATATTTTCAAAAATCTATATATAATGTTTGAAAAAGCTTTTGCAATATGATTTTCAAATGTTTAAAAATGTTTGCAGAAATTATTTTGGACTATAGTCATCAAAAAAGTTGTTTTTAAAATCATTTTCAAATAAGTTTGAGGAATATATACGTCACACTAAATATCTTTGTTAAATGTATATACATATCTATAAAAAAATAATCACACATCCCTTGTGTAAATCCTCTAAAACCATAACTCTTGTAAATAATTAATGCATCTCCTTGTAAATGTTTGTACTTATCTTTTCTTTTGCCAAAATCTATTGTTAGAAAAATCCCAAAAACATTTGCAAAATTGTAAGTCCAAAATCATTTTCAAAACCTTTTGAAAATTTTCATAAAAAATTGCAAAATCTTTCAAAAATCCATAAAAGTTCAAAAGTTTGAAAATTGCAGCACTAAAAAGAATTCATTGCATTGTACATAGCATTTGTATGGCATTCACATTTTTCAGATTGAGTTTGATAATTGAACTAGTTTGAGTAAAGTCGAATTTGGAGCTTGGTTGGAACTTAATGCACTTAACTTCACTAGAACCTTATAGAAACTAGATTTGAGTTACTTAAGCTCTATTAAAACTTAATTCTTTGAGACTCAAGTCTAGGTTGTAGTCGCCTCAACTGCCTAACTAGAACTTTTCGAGACGCACATGACTCTTGTTGACATGACCTAACTTGGACATTTTCACCTTTCACTTGGCTCAACTCAGTTGGAGTGATGAGGAGATTGGATTTGTTGGTATGAGACATACGAGTGGAAACATTCATCCTCGTATAGGGAGGGAAGTGTGCCCCAAACTTTCTAGTGGCATCAACATCTAAAGATGAGAGAGTGTGGGTAATGATATTGCTCCAAAAGAGGGATAGTCTCCTGGCTCAAGAGGAAAAACTCCTTATGTAAATGTTGTTATATATAGTATTTAAAAAAAATCAAAAACTCCAAAAAAAGTGGACAGACCTGATTAAAAATAAAATGCATGCCGGAATGTACATATATGTATAGTTAATAAGCAAGCATGAGCTTCAAAGTCATACCTTATGATCCTACAACTAGATGACTTGACTACACTAGTCATGTAGCCTTAGATAGGTAGCTAAACTGGCTACTGTCCATTCTTCTCTCCACCCCCTCCTCTTGAGTTGGATGCACTTGAACTTAAAAGGGAATACCCCGCTCTTCGAGTAAAGAGTTGCTGGATTGGGGAATCATCGGGTTGTCATGCTGGAGAAGTCAGTTCTTTTGTCATTTCAATTGGGAGGAGCCACTATCACTTACAACGTGCAAGTAAGCTTCATAGTTATAAGGGTTTGTGTATGATGTGGACTGATTCTGACATGGCTATTGTGATGGTTTGATCCGAGTTCTTTGACTCTCGAATGCTGTTGTGTTTTAAATCCGATTACTGACCAGATTTCACACACATTCTCACACCAAGGTTTGACTAGAGCTCCAAACTTTCATTTTGTGAAAACAAGTTTGAGAATTAAATTCAATCCACTCTCTTTCTTTTTCTTTTCTTTGTTTTTTTTTTCTGCACTTATTGCAAAAGTGTTTGCTATGAACTAGCAAAGGCAAATCACCTTTATTCTATCATTTTAGCATTATAAGCCCTAGCTAATGAATGTAAATAACACTATTTTGTACGAATTAACTTTCATCCTTTGTTATATAAATACTGTATATGCTACTTTTTTAATCCCAAAATTATAGAATAAAGAAAAGAAATAAAAAATAAAAAAATGTCAAAGGTATTTTATGACTCTAAACCCCGAGACCTAGGCAATTAGATGACTATGTTGACAAGGAATAAAGTAGGGGGAGATAAGACCCAGAAATCCATTAAAAACTACATTCTTTTATTCATCAATGATTAATTTTTGGGACCTATTTTATTTTCTATTATGTATACCTCAAATAAGAAACTTTGTACA
Source organism: Ottelia alismoides (assembly GCA_037367405.1). Taxonomy (NCBI): domain Eukaryota; kingdom Viridiplantae; phylum Streptophyta; class Magnoliopsida; order Alismatales; family Hydrocharitaceae; genus Ottelia; species Ottelia alismoides. Next base: position 673,751 of record JAZKJV010004058.1, on the reverse strand, counting down.
TATAAGTTTAGAATAATAATATATAGAAAAATACAGAACTAAGTTTTACAAAAATAATATATAATGTTCATTTTATGCTCTAAATAAGATTCCAAAATCCCAACTTCTCATACCCATATCTCCTAGATAAAAACTCAAAATGGATCAAAATCACCTTTCATTGTATATTACATTTAATAAGCAATTTATTGAAGATGGTTTTCATATTTTTTGAAGTTAAGGTGTGAAAGTTAGGTTTTGGACCCCTATTATACAATATACCTGAATAAAAAATTCATTTTATTTATTCTTTATAATTTGTATAATATTATATTTTGATAAGTTTGTAAATATTATTTATAACACATGTACATATTTAGAATAAAATAAAACCATAAAGAAAATAAAAAAATATGTGTACAAAAGACATAGATGATTATACAATACATATACTAATATATTATATATACTTTTTATCTAAGTGCACAAAGTATATCATAAAAATATGATTGAATTATATTTATGTATATAAAAATAAGTTATAAATATATAGATAATAAAAGAAAATAATAAAATGAAAAATACAAAATTAAAATAAAAGATATAAAACATAGGTAAATATACCTATAAATAAAACTCAAAAATTAACTTGTAATAATAAGTTCAAAAAAAAATAAAAATCATATTAAAATACTAAACAAAATAATAAACAATTTTTATATAATTTAAAATTAATAAAATTATTTATAGTTTATTATTTAATTTATAAATAATTTTCGGCTGGTTATTCCTAATTGGTCCACATGGACCAATCCAGTTAACTTGGTTAAATGTCTGACCTAGCCCTGTTCCTTGTGAGAACCTAGGTTTTGACATACCTTCTTGATTTTCTCTCCGCATATTATTTCGCCCATTTGCCTTGTTCCCTTGATAACTTTTCTTCCTCGATCATTGGACTTATACGCCAAATTACTATCTCGATCCGTGGATCATTGTTTCGCTCGTTGGACCTTATTCTTTGTCACTATCCACTGCCTGTATAAAACTGAACCCTCGATCTTCCTCCCATTTTTGAATATTTTTGGCCTATTTTCTCCCCTTATCTGGTGTTCTATGGCTTGAACCTCGTGTCAGGAGGCTTGCCTAGACATTGCAGGGTGGAGGAAGCGACGTTGAAGGATTTTCCACACATCTCTGGCGAGCTTCATCGCCATTAGGTGCATCTCCGGCTTTGGCTAGTTGAAGTAACTTTTCTTGCATTTCTAGATAGATTTAAGGGTTATATTTAATGTTATGTAATTAGTTTAGCATTTGAATATTTATTTTAGCATAAAATATCCGATTCGAAGTTTGTCACAGCGTTCACTGTGCCCCCACTTTTTTTCGACCCTACTACCACCTCACTTTCGTTCTTCTCCATCCTCCAAATATCCCACCCGCTTCCACTCACCCAGATACATCATTGATCTGGACATCAGCTCTCCCTCCCCCGCCCTATGTCGGAGAGCTCTGCCTAGCCATCATCCTTGTTCATTCTCCATTTTGATGCTCTCTAGAGCATGACCTTTTTGTCTCTAACCTACTCTTGTAGGAAACGAAGCGAAGAAACATCTTTGCAGGGGCATTTGAGGTTCAAACAGGAGCTCCGAGTGTCGAGCATTGCCGGACCGCTTCCGGTGGTGCCCGACCATTTCGCGAAACTCCACTACTACAGGACAACATCAGGAACCTGAGGAGCACCTTTGCAGTGATGGAGGAGGATCATGGTAGCTGCTACGCTTAATCGAAGCTCGAGGAAGCTCATATTCTTTCTAGTTCTTCCTCATCCCTTTCAAGTCATCTGGCCGTCCCTATTCACCTAGATCTGCTAGCCACCATCCGATTGAGCCAAGCAATAATTCTACGATCCGATCCATGGATCTAATCATGGCCATTGGACACAAACCGTCATCGTAACATCAAGAGATGACATGTGTCTTAGTGGATAGCACATCACCATCAGATCGTGCCAAAGTTGGGTATTTTGCATCCTTGACCCACCGAGTTTTGAAATATAAATTTATTACTCAATCTTTCATCTGCAGTGTATTTTATTTTGGGAAATTTCTAATCTGAGCCCCCTAGTTTTTGATATTATGCATTGGTCCTTGCCAGTGAGGCTTACGTGATTGTGTACGTGGGCTTGGCTATTTTGTGGTTGGGCCCCTCAGGTTTTTCTTATTTATATTTGGTCCTTTAAATTTAACTATTAGTTGTAATTTTTTTGAAAAATTGTAGAAAGGCCCTTGCATTTAATTTTAATCACATATATGCCCCTGCTAGTTCAGTAATTTTTAAGTGTTATCTATTTATTAAATATATCAATTGTGCTCCAAAAAATTCTCAAAAAAGAGGATAAGGTGCATGGTTTCTTGTAGTTTCATACCTATCTTTGGTTTTCATTTTTAGGCACTTTAATATTTTATAAAAATCGAAAGGAGCACATTTTTGCCCTGTTTAAAGTATAAAATTCCTAAAATAATATAAAATATTTTTGAAAAATTTCGAAAACTTATTTATTTTGTTTGTATATTTATTTTACAACTCTAGAACCTAAAAACCCTAAAAATAGAAAAAGAAAACGTCTAAAAATAAAAAAGGCCCAAAAACCTTTATAAAAATCCAAAAAATTCCTAAAAACTCCAAATCATCATTTTCTTTTCTATAATTTTCTTTATCTCATTATTTATATAATAAAATTGATTTGTAAAATTTTGGATATTATTTGCTATTTCTAATTTCCATTTCAAATCTGCATATTTAGTTACTACCTGATTTAGGATATTTTTGACTTTAAAAATCCATAAAATTTAGCAAAAATACTTACAAAAATCAATACAATAATAAAATATTATTTAAAACCCAAAAATAATTTATATTCTATACTTTGTTTATTTTTATTAGTATTATATATATATATAAATATATATATATATATTACCCTAGGATTTCTTTCAAATAGGACTTGGTCCTTCCATCCCTAAGGAAGGCCAGCCCCTTTTTTGTAGAAAACATGACGAGTTCGATAGAATACAAATATAGATTATATTACAATGTGCAGTTTTAATGTTTGTATTATAATATGTAGTTTTGTATGCAGTTTTGTATTTATAATGTGCAGTTATAATACAAAATGTATACACATTCTACTAAAGTGCTCGTGTGTTATACAAAAAAATGGTGGCCTTCCTTAAGTCAGGAAGGATGCATCCTATTTGAAAGGCCCCCTATTACTCTATATTGTATATATAGAATTCTATATTCTGCATTATATATTAAAGAAGAATAAGAAATTAGAAATAAGAAAATAAAATAATAAATAAACTTATATATATATAACTAAAAACAAATAAAAAATATAAAACAAAAACTAAAAAATATATAAAATAAAAAACCCACCAAAAATACATAGACAATAAGAAACACACATTTTTGCATTTATTTATACCATTCTCTCGTTTGCTCCCTATGTTCGACCTCTACTGTACTTATACCTATTGATGAATCTCCATTTCATCACCTTTATTCTATCATTTTGGCCTTAAAACCCCCAGCAAATGCATGTATATAGCATCAATTTGTCTATAATAGCATCTATTATTTATTGTATTTATTGTACATAAATTAAGGTTTTTAATGTCAAAATTATAGACTAAAGAGAAGAAAAGAAAAAGGAATAAAATATTGCAAATAGTTTATGACCCTAACCCCGAGACCAAGTCCCGAATGGAATTGATTGATAAGGAATAAAGTAGGGGGAGATAAGGGCCAATAATACAATAAATACCTCATTTATTGATTCATTCATTTTTGCAATTTTGACACCTATTTTGTATTTAATTATTTATTCATCAAATAAAGAAATTTTGTAGATGAATGTTGTAGATAATAATGTGAATAAAAATACAAAATTGATTTTGTTTAAAAAGAATATACAGTGTACATTTTATACACAGAATAAAAAGCCAGAATCTCAACTTCACAGACCCATATCTCGCAAATAAAAATTTAAAATCCACCAAAATCACTTTAATTATATATAGCTCTTTAATTGCTATTTAATAAAATTGGTTTCATAATTTTTGGAGTTCATCTGTGAAATTTTGGTTTTTGGCCTTCATTGTACAGTCTACCCGATTAAAATATTCATTATATTCATTATTCATCATTTTTATAAATTTATATTTTTAGAATTTTGTAAATAATATACAAAATGTATGTACATATTGAAATTATAATAAAACCAAAAAGAACTTGTAAAATGAAATACGTCTATGAAATACATAGACCAAAATACCTATGTCACCTATGTATATAAATAAAAGGGAAATGCATTCTTTAATTATTACATTCTTTCATATTTTTATAATATTATAAATATTATCTACATTACATTTAAAATATAAATATAAAATAAAATCTTAAAAAATTCATTAAATAAATAAAATGTATATAAAATATAGGTAAAATACCTATAAGTATACCTACAGAGTATATATACCTATTTATTTAAATATGCAAATAAACTCATAAAAATTAAATAAAAATATATTTAGACTCACAAAAATAAGTTATAAATATATAAAATAATAAAATAAAATAATAAAATAAAAATGTACAAAATAAAAATAAATACATGTAAATATGCCTATAAATACACTACTAAAATAAACTCATAATAAAATTTATCAAAAAATTAAATAAAATCATAAATAAATACTACATTAATTAATAAACATTTTTTATTTTATAAGAACAATTTAATAAAATCGTTTATTAGGTTTAAATAATAAGTCAAGCTGTTGCTGACGTGGCCCAATCACATCCCTGCGACTGTTGACCGCTCGGTCAACTCGACCTCCAGGACTCTGATTAGATGTGGCCTCTCATATTGGCCCGTCTTCTCCCTTTATTCCCGCTTGCCTCAGGCATCTTCTGCCATCGCCGCCTTCAGACGACTTGCTCCCTGATCGATTGACATCCACGCCCACTCGTTTATTCTTTTGTGCATAGCTTATAGCTCCGCCAATGGCCCGGTCAATAAGGGTACGCCACCCTATTCATAAATAAAGAACCTCCGCCTTCTCTTCAATTTTGGTCAGCCTTTACACGTCTCCCCTCCTCGTATTCGGTCTAGGTAGAGTCCTTGTGACAGGAGGAGCTCCCTGGCACCTTAAATCGGTCGGAGAAGCGGAGGTTGCACCCACGGCCGCCGCTCCGGTGAGGCCTCTGCTCCTTGGCCCAAAACCAGGTACGAGCTGCGCATTTTACCATTTTTAGTTAGCTTTTGATTCTAGTAGTCTAATTATGCGTTTAGAATAACCGTTAGCCCTTAATGTAGCATAAAATAGAGTGTTCGTAGTTCGTCGGAGCTCCGCTCCGGCGAACCGTTCACTGTGATCCACTTGTTTTCCGACCTCACCTTCACCTCCATCTTCCTACCCTTCCATTTCCCTACGCCCCAGGCCCTTCACTCCAACCGGAGCCCTACTGGATCCGGAGATCAGATCTCCCATCTCTGTCGTTCGTTGGAGATCTCCGCCCCGCTCCACCATCCCTCATTCCACCACCAATAAACGCCCCAGCCCCTTGGTTTTGTGTGCTGAGCTTTAATGCAAGTGCTGGGAGAGAAACTACCCGTGTTGCGGTCGATTTCAAGTTTGTACAGGTACATGGATGACTCTGCTTCACCGACCTCGCTGGACTGCTCGGATGAACCTCCGGCTCTCCTGAGCACTCCAGTCAACAGAGCATGGCCCCATGAAGCTTTTTGGACCGTCAGCGACCAGATGGACCGTCGGATGCGAGCGCGTCACCGGATCGAAGCTTGAGGATGGGGATGTTCTTCCCTGTTCTTCGAGCCTTCGCCTCAGCCATCTGATCGAGATCCAACCCCAGTTGGAAATCCAGCCATTTGATGATGTCGCGCCTTGACCGTCGGATCAATGTGCATGATCTAATGCGCTCCAATCATCGGCGAAGAATCATCGGGCAAGGAGGAGGTGACGCGTGTCAAGTGGAGGAAGCCCAGCCGTTGGATCGCATGCCTTTTGGGGGTAATTTTCACATATAGCCCCCGTCTTTTTTGTATTTATTTTTTAATTCTGTAAAATAAATATTATGTTGTCAAATAAATGTAAATTTTGCAAAAGGGCCCCTGCATTTCTTGTATTTACAATTTGGTCCTTCCACGCCTCATGTGCAGTCCCACGTGAGGCGCGTAAAAATTGCATTGTATACCCTGACGATTTTTGTAATTGTAAAACAGTTCTTAAAAATAAAATAAATGTTTATTCTAGTTGGCATATTTGCACTGTACCCCCTGCATGTTATTTTATTTGCAAAAATACCCCTGCTAGGCTTTGTTATTTTTATGTCTTTTATCTATTTATTAAAAATACCCATGTAGCTCCTAAAAATCCAGAAAAATTAATGTAGATGCTTCATGTAGTGTACTTTCATGCCCACACTTTTAACATGTATTTTTTGCATTTTACCTAATTTTAAAATTCAAATGGAGCCTAAATAATCACCGTTTAAATTATAAAATACCAAAAAAATATACAATGTTTTTTAAAAATTCCAAAAATATTATATATGGTGTATTTATATATATATATTGAGTCCAGAAAATGAAAAACCCTTAAAAAAAAGAAAAATAAAATAATCAGAAAGCCCCAAAATCCAACAAAAATTTATAAAAACCCTAGAAAAATCGCAAAAATATATTTTTCTATTTTATAATTATCTATATACTATTATTTACATATTAACATTAATTTGGGTAATCATGAGACTTATTTTATATTTTTAAAACCCAAATTGTTTTCAGCCTATTGATTTAGTCCCATATTAGGGACATTTTTTGGAATGAAAAATAATAAAAATTATTAAAATTCCAGAAAAATAACTAAAAATTTAGAAAAATATAAAAATCCAAAAAAATATTATGTCTAATATATATATATATTGTTCATATAAATATATATATCCTATAATACTCCTCTCTCTTCTCTTATATATGTCTTTATATATATGTATTTATATATATCTATATTTATACAATTAAAAATATAAAAAGAAAATATAAAAAATATATAAATTATAAAAACAAAAAAAATAAGTAAAAATAAAAAAATATAAAATCAAAAACACGCAAAAAAATAAGAATTGGACATGAACATAGAATTGACTGAATGTGCATTCAATTTCACCACACAACCATTCGCCTCCCAGTGTTCGACCTCTACCTGTGCTTAAACCTATACACATTTGCATGTAGAGTTATAATAAATTTTAACTCCACATTTTTGAGATTTAATTGCTTGATTTATTATTGTGGGTTAATTGTTGATTGATCGAGGTCTTTTGTTGGTCGCCTCAGCGAATGCGCTCCTGCCCTGTGTGGAATGAAAGACCGATAAAACTCCTAGGTTATCAAATGGCACCGTTGCCGGGGAGGCAACGGATTTTGTATGGTTGTTCACTCATTCATTTAATTCTTTGCTCATATCCAGTGTTCATTTATTTATTTGATTATTATTGAGATTATTGAGACTATTCTGACCCATCTCCTTTATTTGTCTTTGATGTGAGGGACCGCCAAGCGAAGGAGGACCTCCTAGTAGGACTAATGCACTCGAGCGAGGCGGAGCCGGCTTTCGGACCTAGCCGGTAGGAGAGAGCATTAAAGATAGAGGGAGAAGGAATTTTTAAGTACAGTCTATTTTTTTATGCATTTTATTTTATTATGTATATTTAAGTGAGAGAGCGACTGAGAAACTTGTAATAATTGGACTCTCACAGGTACACTCAGACTTCTCGAGGTCCATTGCCCGAGGGATTGTTCCCTTGGGGGCCTCAATGGTTATGACGCTTTTTCTTTTCTTTATTTTATTTTTTATTATTTTGTGTGAATGAGCTTTAGCTTAGGAATTGCTTGCTCGTAGATTACTTCCAAAGCCCTAATATATTTGCATGTACCTATAGATGCGCTTATGGACCTAGTTTAAACTTGAAATAGTCGACCTCATCATCTTTGAGCCTTCGTGCCACAGCCCACCCTGCCAAGCGCTGCTCTTGAACTCGATGTGTCGAGAGGAGGAGGGCTGAGCCTAGACCGGACTCCTGGATTGAAGATCGGTGACCGACTTGTGGTGCTTCACGATAATAGCAGTTACTATCCAAGGGTGATTTCTTCGGCTTGCATTTGCATATAGCATAGGTTTCAATTTTGTTATGCATCCCGCATGGAGAGAGCTGGAGGCACTGTAAGTCTTCTTACTCGGAATGCATCATTGATTACCGACTTGCATGGCTTTTCCGACCTTCTCCCTCTGTTTTTGCCAACCTAGGATGCTTAATGGAAATTGAAACCTCGATAGGCACGTGCATTGAAAATATCCAAAAAAAGTGATAACCTAAATAAAATTGGGACTGTTAACTCTATTGGATTTAAAATAAAGGGATTTTTACCCGGCAGACCCTGTAATCTTTTGCAATTACCGCTACAACCTCCGAAACATCATAATTCCTCTCTCGACCCCGTAAACTTGTTAACCTTTACCCGACAGACCCTTTGGTTAACCCCCATCCCTCTGACCGTTAAAACAAACCGGATTCTGTTATCTTCTTTTATACTATACCCAATTTATTTAACAAATTTAGTGGAAATGCCACTCCCTCCCATCCTTCAACTTCAGCTGCTCCTCTACGCCCCCACCTGCGCTTCCTCCCCCACGCACCTGCTCCGCCCCTCCCTGCACAGCTTCCACAGTGCCGACACCGCGATTTGTGTTGCGGTGTTCGACAGTCGCAGCTTCTTCTTCACCAGCACCGGCACGGCCAACGCGTGCATGTACGCCCTCTGCCTCCCAGAGTCCGATCCCAAGTGCCCGTCGAGCACTCCCAGTGCCTTCTCCGCCATGCTCCTGTCGGCGTCCACGAGTATCTCCAATGCCAGATGCACCATGCCCAATTCCACAAACCTTGTGGTGCCAATCTGGCTGGAAGAGATTATGTAGAAAGCCACGATTAGTGCTGCATTTGTCGCTTGCGGCGAGATGGGTTCCTTGACGAGCTCCACGAGAGCTTCGATGATACTGTTGGTTTCGACTATGGCGTCGGCTGCACCCTTCGATGGATGGGAAAGCTCTTTTAGCACCAATGTTGCGTTGAGCCTCGCTGCGAGGTCACCGTGTTTCAACAATCTAACAAGGGAACTCAGGGACTCCGGCGTGGTCATGTAAGAACACGCATCTCCATCGAGCGGGAGCGTCGCGATCATCGCTGATACGATCTCCTCCAGAGCTGCCGAGCTCCTGGGCAATCGTGTGAGAGACTGGAAAGACGAAGTGAGCACCCGCCTGCGCATATGGTCAGAGGCCACCGACCTGGAAGCCCCCCCCCCCCCCCCCCCCCCGGCCGCCGCACCTGGAAGCCCCCTCACATCCCCCTCCCCCGGTCGACTTGCCACGCATATGGTCGAGGGCACGGACCTGGATGCTCCCCCCCCCCCCCCGCCCCCGGCCGACTCCGCCACGCCCCCCCCCCCCACCGTCCCCGCGACTTCCCAAGATCGGAATAGCCCCCTCCCTCCGACCCCATCCCACCCGTCGCACAAGCCCCCCCTCCCGCCCGTCGCCTCCCCCTGCAAGTACCCGCCGCCTCCCCCTGACAAGCCCCGCTGATGATGCTGCTACCTGGGGACACCCCGGCTCCACCCCCCTCCCCCCCGTCCCCGGTCGCTGGAGCCCCCCTGCTCCCCCCTAGTCCCCGATCGCTGGAGCCCCCCCTATTTCCCCTGTTGATGGATCTCCCGCGTTCCCGTCGATGGAGCTCCACTTTGCAGGATTATTTTTTCCTATTTTTTTAAATTTTGGGTAATCCTAACTGTTCAATGGTAAATGAGTTGGGTTAACTCAAGATTAACCCAAGTAACTGACTCAAATATAGTTAAAATTGACGGCAGAGTTTGTTAGGTAAGACGGAGCAAGTTTATGAGGTCGAGGGAGGAATTAGGATGTTTCAGAGGTCGTAGTGGTAATTGCAAAAGATTACAGGGTCTGTCGGGTAAAAATCCCTAAAATAAAACATAATGGACTTCCTTGTCTTGGGGACACCAACCCCCTCGTTGTATGTGTTTTAACTGCTCACGTACACACTAAGGAGTGGAGCCCAAATCCCATCAAGCCTCTTAAGTGTTTGTACAACTTTGTGATTATCACCTCACTCTAAAAATGAAAAGATAAATGATCGTCACCTGACGGTCTTCACTTTATTGAGTAGGTGAATCAGGGGTTTGCCTTGTGTATTGAATGTGACTTGGAATCCGTTGCGTTTTCATTCATTATTAGAGTAGTCGGTCCCATCGAGTCATCCTTTTCATCTTTGACTCTCTCTACCTCTCTTATATATATATATATCCTCATCTGCATCAAGTCGTGATATTGGCGCTTGAGCTCAATCATTCTTCGTCAAGTCCTTCGTTCCCCTCTTCTTCACCACCTTCCTCGTATCCACCATACCATCCCCATCTTCTCAGGTTTGAGGAGAGCATGCTCTTCGGACCACCATTTTGACGGTGTTCCCTCCTTGTGTGGAACACCCAATTTTGTCTATGTCCCGATCTTCTCACCCGCCCCCTCGTCCCCTATGTATCACTTTTCTATTACCCGGGAATGTTGTGCACATCGATGAGGCCCGCATCGAGGAATTTATGATTACCTTGATTATTTGTGTAAGCCGGGTCAAAGATTGAGGATGCTGGGATGAGTGTGCCATGGGATTGTGACCGGATACGTGCATGTTTTTGAGGTTATTTGATTTTGGGCACAAGTATAGGTGTGATGCATTATTGAAGAATTTTTGGTCTTGCACACCGGATTGAGGGTGTGATTTATTTTGATGCTTCGATGAGGAATTCATGTGACCTGATTGATTGATCTACCCATTCGGTTCAGCCCGTCTGGATTCGGTTTTTTGATTGACTATCTTGATATATGCTTCATGATGACGGTGCCTGGGAACCCCATGAACCTCCTCATCTTCTTGATTGACCCTTCCTTGATCTCATGACTCTTTGATCCACCCATGGCACTTTGAGGATTCCTGATTATCTTTCGTGCCATCTCAGCCAGATTTGATTGACTTAAGGGATATTTTGTGATTGACCTGATCATTTGCCCCCTCACATGATCTTATGCCCTCCGGATGATTGAATGATTGACTGTCCTTGAGGACCTGAGATCTTATGCCAGCATTCCCATGACCTACATTGATCTAGCTCGCATTCTCCCCGAGGACTATCTGCGGGAAGATGCGACACATTCTTTACGCTCGGTTCCCCTTGCCGGTTGTGTCTCCTTACTGTTGGAGCACGAAATCGAGTTGTCTGATATTCTTTTAGTCCCCATTGCTTTGAGGTTCACCTGATCTGTTGTATCTTGGGACCCATTTGGCTTGACTCCTTTGAGTCTGCTCTCCTTGACGGTCCTCGCAAGGATGAGCCAACTATTCTGATTATTCGATGTCTAGTTGGTAGCGCGTTCCCCGAGGGTTATCTGCTGGACGTTGACATGTTCTCTTGATTCTCCGATCTCTTCTACTGGTAGCCGATATGTCGCCTACCGAGACCGTACCTGATGATCCGTCTGATGGATCACTGACGCCTTTACGTCCGCTCGCCTTGACGACCCTCACACGGTCGAGTCTCTTTCTGCTTATTTGACAATTAGCATGTACTACTCCCCGAGGGTTATCTGCGGGAGGGTACATCACCTTGTAGGTACTCGGTTTCATTTCTGGTGTTTCCTGTCTGTTGGAGCACGAAGCCATGTCCTCTGAGCTGTGTACTCGATCTCCATCTGATTATTTCTCCTCTCTGTTGGAGCACGGAGCCAAGTTTCATGTTGTGTGTACTTGGTCCTCTTTTTGTTGTGCATCCGATCTGTGGATCACTGGACCAAGCCTTATGATTCTGGCTCCTTTGAGCCTGCTCACCTTGACGACCTCGCAGGGTTGAGCCATGTCTTGCTATATTCGGTGTGTACCTATGATTTTCCTACCTCACGATCATCGGATACCAGGGTGTCTCCTATTCTCTGTCTTCCATATCCTTCTGAGACTCTAATTGACCGGAGGACTCTGTACCGTTCCTTTTTCCTCCCGGTCTTATAGTATCGGCTCTGTTCCCTCATTGCTAAACCTATGAGCCGATTGACTGTTTCATGCTACCGGACCCGATGTCTGTCCTTTCGATCTATTTAGCTTTGGTAGCCGACACCCACCTGACTGCATATCCGGGTGTCTTACACCGTCTGAGTGTGTCACTATTCTCATAGGGAGACAATGGCGGAAGTACGGTATTCACTTGTCAGATACCATCCTGTACTTCACCAGTTCTTCACTGCTTGTATATATGTGTTTTGTATATTCCTTCTTTCTCTCGCATGTTATGTGTGCCCTAGATCTGTCGTCATATCTTTGTGTCTACACTTAGGACGTACCTTGTCCTAAGTATAGGGGGGTACACACCGCGTTGTTCTTTCCTCCTTCAGTTTCGTCAATCCTGTTGTTGCCTATACTTAGGGATATCTCACCCTAAGTATAGGGGGAGTGATGCGTATATTCTCCACGATCTTTTCAATTATCTGTATATATCTTTTCTTCTTTTCTTCTTTTAGTTTTCATATTTATTTATCTAAATAAAAGGTGTCGCCCCTTTGTGTCAGTTTTCTGTACTTAGGACGTACTTTGTCCTAAGTATAGGGGGGTACACCCCTGATTTGTTAATTCTTTGATCTGTTTATTCCCACCCATGACCCTCCCTGCATTGTGTACAGACTGCTATACTTCGGATTATTTGATCCTAAGTATAGGGGGACGGTCAATTTCTCTTTCCTTCATCTCTTTTTCGTATATTCTTTAGACTTGTCTATACTCAGTACGAGTTATGTCTTCTCTTTTCTCTTCGATCTATGAGGACATAGCTCAAGCTAAGTATAGGGGGTCGTATATACTATGTATATACTTTAGCCATAACTCGTACATTCGTATTTTCCTAATAAATATGCCTAATAATTCTTTAAAATTCATTAACAACCTTAATAAAAAGATGTCATTCCTCAAATTCTTTTTATATTTACTGATTAATAAATCAGGTGAAAATGTTTTTTGCAAAATGTTTGAAAAATAGTTTGAAAATCTTTGTGAAAATCTTTTGAAAACTATTTTGAAAACGTTTTGTTACATGTTTTCAACCTTTGTAAAAATGTTTTGTTTGCAAAATTTTATTTTCTTTGTGTGAAATAAAATATTTGAAAAATGATTTGCAAATGGTTTGAAGAATGGTTGCAAAAAAATATATGTGAAAAATCTATTTATATTGTTTGAAAAACCTTTGCAAAACTATTTTTAAATGGGTGTACATGTTTGTAAAATATTTGTAAAAATTATGTTGTACTATAGTTTTCAAAATGTTTTCTTAATAAATTTGAGGAATAAAAGCATCATAATAAATAAAATAAAATAAAATAAATGAACAATAAAATACATAAAATTCTTTATCAATTATATATACACCTAAATAAATCACTTTAAAACATATAAAATCTTTAAGTTTTGTTAAATAAAGCGCCACACCCGTGTAAATTGATGTACATATGTTATACTTTGACTGAGAAAATTATTTTTAGTTGCAAAAATTCTTTGTTTAAAAATTCCTCTCTTTGTTTTCAAATTCATTGCAAAATTGCATTATTCTTTTCATATTTGTAAATAGCATTTGCATAGCATTCATATATTTTTATTGAGCTTGATGATTGAACTAGTCAAAAAAAGTCGATGATTGGAGCTTGGTTGGACCTTACTACACCTAACTGCACTGGACCCTTATGGGATCTAGGTTTAAGGTACTTCAGGTATAGTCAAACTTAATTCTTTGAGAAATCAGGGATGGGTTCAAGTCACCTCAACTGATTAACTAGAACTTTTCAAGACACACGCATGACTCTTGTCGGCCGTGACCTAACTTGGACACTTGCACCTTTCACTGGGCTCAACTCAGTTGGAGTGGTGAGGTGGTTGGATTTGCCAGTCTGAGATGCACACGGGTGGAAACATTCGTCCTCGTCAAGGGAGGGAAGTGCACCCCAACCTTTCCAGTTTCAATGAAGTTGAATGACAGGAGAGTGTGGGCTGCGATAAAGCTTCAAAAGAGGGATAGTCTTCTGGCTCAAGAGGAAAAAGTCCTTATGTAAATGCTGTTGTAAATAGTATTTCAAAAAAAAAAGAACTCCAAAAAAGTGAACAAGCTTGAAAATAAAAATAAAAGTGCCTGTCGGAGTATGTATATATGTTGTATAGAAAATAAGCCAGCTTGAGCATCAAAGTTTTACCATGTGAGCCTGCAGCTGGATGACTTGACTACACTGGTCTTGCATCCCAGGATTGGTAGCTACACTGGCTACCATCCATTCTCTTCTTCACCCCTCCTCTTGAGTTGGATGCCACTTGAACTTGGAAGGGAATACCCCACTCCTCGACGGTAGAGGGTTGGATTGGGGAATCATTGGGTTGTCATTGTGGAGAAGTCAGTTCCTTTATCATTTCAGTTGGAGAGAGCCACTATCACTTACATTGTACAAGTCAACTTCATAGTCATAAGGGTTTGCGTATGATGTGGGCTAGTTCTGACCTAGCTATTGAGGTAATTTGAACCGAGTTATGTTACTCTCGAAGGCTGTTGTGTTTTAAATTTGGTTGCCGACTAGGTTCCACACACATTTTTACACCAAGGTCTAACCTGAGCTCCAAACTTTGGTTTTGTACAGATGAGTTTAATAATCATGATCAATTCAATTTATTCTTTATTTTTGCTTTTTCTTTTCTTCTTATTCTTTATTCTTTTTGTACTTGATGCATAAGTATTTTCTAGGGACTAGCAAAGGCAAGTAGAGGGGGGGTGATGAATCTCCACTTCATCACCTTTATTCTATCATTTTGGCCTTAAAAACCCTAGCAAATGCATGTATATATCATCAATTTGTCCATAATAGTATCTATTATTTATTGTATTTATTGTACATAAAATAAGGTTTTTAATGCCAAAATTATAAAATAAAGAGAAGAAAGGAAAAAGGAATAAAATATTGCAAATATTTTATGACCCTAACCCAGAGACAAAGTCCAGAATGGAATTGGTCGACAAGGTGTAAAGTAGGGGGAGATAAGGGCCAATAATACAATAAATACCTCATTTATTGATTCATTCATTTATGCATTTTGGCACCTATTTTGTATTTAATTATTTATTCATCAAATAAAGAAATTTTGTACATGAAAGTTGTAGATAATAATGTGAATAAAAATACAAAACTGAGTTTGTGTAAAAAGAATATGCAATGTACATTTTATACACAGAATAAAAAGCCAGAATCTCAACTTCACAGACCCATATCTCGTAAATAAAAACTCAAAATACACCAAAATCACTTTAATTATACATAACTCTTCAAGAGCTATTTAATAAAATTGGTTTCATAATTTTTGGAGTTCATCTATGAAAGTTAGGTTTTTGGCCTTCATTGTATAGTCTACCCGATTAAAATATTCATTATATTCATTTTTCATCATTTTTATAAATTTATATTTTTAGAATTTTGTAAACAATATACAAAATGTATGTACATATTGAAATTATAATAAAACCAAAAAGAACTTGTAAAATAAAATAAGTCTATGAAATACATAGACCAAAATACCTGTGTCACCTATGTATATAAATAAAAGGGAAATACATTCTTTAATTTTCATTCTTTCATATTTTTATAATATTATAAATATTATCTATATTACATTAAAAATATAAATCCAAAATAAAACCCAATAAAATTCATTAAATAAATAAAATGTATATAAAATATAGGTAAAGTACCTATAAGTAAACATACATAGTATATATACCTATTTATTTAAATATGCAAATAAACTCATAAAAATTAAATAAAAATTTATTTAGACTCAAAAAATAAGTTATAAATATATAAAATATTAAAATAAAAAAATAAAATAAAAATGTACAAAATAAAAATAAATACATGTAAATATACCTATAAATACACTATTAAAATAAACTCATAATAAAATTTATTGAAAAATTAAATAAAAATCATAAAAAAAAGCTACATTAATTAATAATCATTTTTTATTTTATAATCAAAATTTAATAAAACCATTTATTAGGTTTAAATAATAAGTCAAGCTGATTCTGACGTGGCCCAATCACAGCCCTACGACTGTTGACCGCTCGGTCAACTCGACCTCCAGGCGGCTAATAAGAAGTGGCCTGTCATATTGGCTCATCTTCTCCCTTTATTCCCGCTCGCCTCAGGCATCTTCTGCCATCACCGCTTTTAGATGACTTGCTCCCTGATCGATGCACATCCAGACCCACTCGTTTATTCTTTTGTACATAGCTTATAGCTCCGCCAATGGCCCGGTCAATAAGGGTGCGCCACCCTGTTCATAAATAAAGAACCTCCGCTTCTATTCAATTTTAGTCAGCCTTTACACGTCTCCCCTCCTCGTATTCAGTCTAAGTAGAGTCCTTGTGACAGGAGGAGCTCCCTAGCACCTTGAATCTGTCGGAGAAGCGGAGGTTGCACCCACGGCTGCCGCTCCGGCGAGGCCTCTGCTCCTTGGCCCAAAACCAGGTACGAGCTGCGCATTTTACCATTTTATTTAGCTTTCGATTCCAGTAGTCTAATTATGCGTTTAGAATAACCGTTAGCCCTTAGATGTAGCATAAAATAGAGTGTTCGTAGTTCGCCGGAGCTCTGCTCCGGCGAACCGTTCACTGTGATCCACCTATTTTCCGACCTCACCTTCACCTCCATCTTCCTACCCTTCCATTTCCCTATGCCCCAGGCCCTTCACTCCAACCGGAGCCCTACTGGATCCGGAGATCAGATCTCCCATCTCCGCCGTTCGCCGGAGATCTCCGCCCCGCTCCACCATCCCTCATTCCACCACCAATAAACGCCCCATCCCTTTGGTTTTGTGTGTGAGCTTTAACGCAGGTGCTGGGAGCCAAACGACCCCTGTTGCGGTCGATTTCAAGTTTGTACAAGTACCTGGACGCCTCGAGCTTCATCGACCTTGCTGGACCGCTCGGATGAACCTCCGGCTCTCTTGAGCACTCCAGTCGACAGAGCATGGCCCCAGGAAGCTTTTTGGACCGTCAGCGACCAGATGGACCGTCGGATGTGAGTGCGCCACTGGATCAAAGCTTAAGGATGGGGATGTTCTTCCCTGTTCTTCGAGCCTTCGCCTCAACCGTCCGATCGAGATCCAACCCCAGTTGGAAGCCTAGCCGTTGGATGATGTCGCGCCTCGACCGTCGGATCAGCGTGCCTGATCTAATCCACTCCATTCATCGGCGAAGCGTCATCAGGTAAGGAGGAGGCGACGCGTGTCAAGTGAAGGAAGCCCAGCCGTTGGATCGCGCCCTTTTTGGGTGTAATTTTCACATATAGCCCCCGTCTTTTTTATATTTAATTTTTAATTCTGTAAAATAAATATTACGTTGTAAAATAAATATAAATTTCGCAAAAGGGCCCATGCATTTCTTGTATTTACAATTTGGTCCTTCCGTTCCTCACGTGCAGTCCCACGTGAGGCGCATAAAAATTGCATTGTATACCCTAGCGGTTTTTGTAATTGTAAAATAGTTCTTAAAAATAAAATAAATGTTTATTCTAGTTGGCATGTTTGCACTGTACCCCCTGCATGTTATATTATTTGCACAAATGCCCTGCGAGGCTTTGTTATTTTTAAGTCTTTTATCTATTTATAAAAAATACCTATGTAGCTCCTAAAATTCCACAAAAATTAGTGTAGATGCTTCATGTAGTGTAATTTCACGCCCATACTTTTAACATGCATTTTTTGCATTTTACCTAATTTTAAAAATTCAAATGGGGCCTAAATAATCACTGTTTAAATTATAAAATACAAAAAATATAAAATGCTTTTGAAAAATTCCAAAAATATTATATATGGTGTATAAAATATTTATATATATATTGAGACCAGAAAATGAAAAACCCAAAAAATAAGAAAAAGAAAAATAAAAAAATAAAAAATCCCCAGAATCCAACAAAAAATTATAAAAACCCTAGAAAAATCCCAAAAATATATTTTTCTATTTTATAATTATCTATATACTATTATTTACATATTAAATTAATTTGGGTAATTTTGAGTCTAATTTTATATTTTTAAAACCCAAATTGTTTTCAGCCTATTTAATTAGTCCCATATTAGGGACATTTTTTGGAATTAAAAATACATAAAAATTTGTAAAATTCCACAAAAATAACAAAAAATTTGAAAAATAGGAAAATCCAAAAAAATATTATGTCTAATATATATATTGTTCATATAAATATTTATATCCTTATATTACTCTTCTCTCTTCTCTTATATATCTCTTTATATTTATATATATGTGTGTATTTATATATATATATATATATTTATATAATTAAAAATATAAAAAGAAAATATAAAAATATATAAAATATAAAAACAAAATAAAAATTATAAAAAATATAAAATTAAAAAAAAATATAAAATCAAAAACCAACAAAAACAATAAGAATTGGACATGAGCATAGAATTGACTGAATGTGCATTCAATTTCACCACATAACCATTCGCCTCCCAGTGTTCGACCTCTACCTGTGCTTACACCTATACACATTTGCATGTAGAGTTATAATAAATTTTAACTCCACATTTCTGAGATTTAATTGCTTGATTTATTATTGTGGGTTAATTGTTGATTGATCGAGGTCTTTTGATGGTCGCCGCAGCGACTGCGCTCCCGCCCTGTGTGGAAAGCAAGACCGATAAAACTCCTTGGTTATCACCTATACACATACATTATAGAGTTATAATAAATTTTAACTCCATATATTTCGCTTTTCATTGTTTATATATATTGTGGGTTAATTGTGATTTATCAGTTTTTCTTGAGCGATTTCCACTACAACTTTGTCTTCACCTTGTGAGGACATAATTGACCCTCGTGAAATCTTGGTTATCAACATTTAAACTAGTCTGGAAAAAATTGAAGAATGGAGCTTGGTTAAGACCTTAATCCACTTAATTTCAAAGGAACCTTATAGGAACTAGAGTTGAGACTTTTTAGGTCCTAGCAACCTAATTCTTTAAGTCCACAAGGCTATGTAACATGTCATCTTGATTGGTCTATGTACAATACTTATCAACGCACGCATGACCCTTACGCGGAGGACTGAGGCCAGTCAGCCGGGACGTCGAGCTCAAGCGCTAGTCGGAGATCGAAGATCCCAGCAATCAGAGAGAGGTAGACAGGGCCATTGGTAGCTTGACTTGGACACATACTTTTTACATTGCTCTTCATGGGTGAGGTGGCGAGGGGGCAGAATCCTTTGGCTTGGGGTAGAACACGGGTGTGTTAGAACAAGTGGGAGTACCTGTTCTCATCTAGGGAGGGTTATGCATCTCAATGTGGTCTAGTAGCACTGATGTCTAATGACTGGAGATCGTAGGTTGCAATAATGCTTCAAAATAGGGATAGTATACTGACTCAAGAAGAAAAACTCCTTATGTACATACTACACATGTTGTATATATGTTTAAAAAATGCAAAATCTCCAAAAAAAGGGACATGCCTGATTGAAAATAAAATGCATGTAGAAGTGTATATAGTTGAATAAGAAAAGCTTATGTGATTCACTATATCATCTCATGGAAGCTTGCAGTTGTATACTTGTCTACACTGGTCAAGCTCTACGGGATACATGGCTATACTGGCCATTGTCCATTCTCTTCTTTCCCCCTCTCCTTGAGCTGGTTGCACTTGAACTTAAAAGGGAATACCCTGCTCCTCGAGGAAAGAGTTGCTGGACTGGGGGACTAGAGTTACCTTGTTGAGGGAAGTTGTTTCTTTGCCATTTCTGAGGTGGGAAGATTTATTTTACTTACACCAAAGAAGTAAAGATTCATAGTCTTAAGAGTTTGCGTATGTAGACTTGTTCTGACCTGACTATTGAGGCGACCTGACCATAGAATTATGGAACTTAAGGGTTGTTGAGTCTTAAATCTATATCCTAATAAGGTTCCTCCAAACTAATAATCCAAAGGTTTGACCAAGCTCCATACTACGATTTTATGAAGATAAGTTTAATAATATACATTAGTTCCCCTTTCTTCCTTTTTCTTTTCTTTATTTTTTTTCACTTCTTTTTCAAATATGTGTTTTCTAAGGGACTAACAAAGGTAAAGTATAGGGGAATGATGGATCCATGATTCACATCTTTTATTCTTCTACTTCTGCTGAAATCCCTTTGCAAAATAATTGTAAATCTACATTAATATCAAAAAATTGTCATGCATCATAGATTTGTTAATAATATATATTTAACATTCTTTTTAACCAAAATAAAAGAATAAAGAAGAAAAGAAAAAGAAAAGAAATAAAAGAAGGCTGTAATTATGTAATAAATATAGACTGACCAGAACCCTGAGAAAAGGTCAAATATTGGCTTGATCGATAAGGAATAAATTATGGAGAGATAGGGTCCTTATCAATTCAAACAAAAAATTTTCAAAAATTTTTTTGTCCATATCATCCCATATTTATCCTATATATCATCAATAAAAAGACCTCAAAATTTATTTTCTTCCTTAATAAAACTTGTAAATCCAAATGCATTTAAAATAATAAAAATTTGCAAATTGTGTACAGTTGTATAGTTTCTATACTTGTATCTATTTATTTATTGTGTGTACAAAGTATGTGTATATTATATTTTAAAAAACTTGTATATATTTTTTATAATTAAACAATAATAAAATATAAGTCACAAATTGAAATATAAAATAAAAATAAAACCAACTCTTCATTATACAATAGCATCAAGTGTATAAATGTTGTATATACTACTAATTTATTAGCTCCTATTCTTAACTTGTAAAATTACAATAAAATTTTTTTATGAACTTTAATTATTTTTTAAATAAATAAAATAAAGTTTAATGTATTTTTATATGTATAACAAAATAAAAATACTTGTATAGAATATATAGGTATATTATACATATACATACTAATATATAATGTATATGATATAATATATATTGTTAAAAATTATTAAAAATCACAAAAAAAAACATTTGTAAAAGAACTAACTTTTTATTTTTTTTATAACTTTTATTTTAAAATCATTTCTATTTTTTTGATTTTTCTTTTATTTTTGTAAATCCTATTTTCTTATTAGTCAAACCAGGTATGTTGATCTCGGTCAACCTTCCCTCTCCCAGGTCCGGACTGGGGAAATGTTCGTCAGAGCTGATTTCTCCACATTTTCTAACTCAGGTCCGATTACATCCTTCCTTGGATTGCGGATCCATGTCTTCCCTGAAGATATGCGGCCCTCACAGATACCTAGGAGGGTCTGAATCCACCTCTGTTTGCTCGATTCCTTTCGATCTTCCCAAAACTCGAGGATCCATATAAATGAACTCTTCCAGCTCTGCTACGCCCTAGTTCGCTCCATGCCACCTTTTCCTCCACTTGAGTATGTAGGGTAGTGATAGGAGCCTTCAACACCCTTTTGGATCTCGATTCGGTATCCGTTTAAGCTAAACTCGTTCATGGATGGAGTTCTTCACCGCGAGTAGCCTTTATGGTCTTCTGCAGCCTGATTGAGGCCACATCCCCGTCGACCACCTCACCGTACTCTGCCTTTTACTCTAGTAGTTTCAAGTACCCTCATTCCTTTTCATTTCGTTGTGCTTTTGATTTTATCCATTTCCACCACCGTCCACCTTAGTTGCTCCGACTATCGGGTTGGAACTCCATCTTTCACATCTTACCGCATTGATACACTGGCCACATAATCGTCCACCTTCTCCTGCAGCCTGATCACCCTTATCTTCGATCCTAGGGTTGGATTTAAGGCTTGACTTCTCTCCTTCATCTTTACTGGAAGTCGCACCCATCCACCCCTGCTTCTTTGCTTCTCATCACCAAATAACCATGGCTGGAGCTATGTCTTCGAGACTTGGCTGCCCTTGCAAGACTAGCATTATGAGAGGAGCACGATTCCACTCCCAGTAGAAGAGGCATGCAGCTCCAGATGCCTTCACCTCCAGATCTCCATCGAGTCGTTCGACGCCTCATCAGAGCCCTCCACCCTACGTGGTTCCACTCCAACGATATGCATGATCCTTTGGCCGGTTGATTAGGAGTCTACAGCTCTAGATATTACCGATGGAACCAACCCCGACAATCCCTTCTTCGTGTTCTTCCAGTCGGATGATGATGCCTTCATTAAGATCTGATCGGGACTTCTCCTTCCACGTCCAATTCTATGTGGTTTGATCATATCTAGGGTTGATCCAGTCGTACATCAATGTAAGTAGATCAGGACCATTAGATACGTACCTAGCAGTCAGATCTGAGCTGCACGTCCAAGCTTTTTATCCTGACCATCAAATCCTTTTCTAGTACATCAGAGTTGTACGCCAGCGCACGTTTAGCACCGTCGGATCTTTTCAGAGCCACATGTGGCACACCACTGTAGGGGTATATTGCTTCTTTTTCCATGCTTTCTTTTATTTCGTTTTAGTTCAACAAGTGTAAAAGTAGTTTTGAATATTTGTAGTAAGGACCTCATAGTTTCTCATATTTACTCTTTAGTCTAGTCGAACTGCACTCACGTGCATGTTCACGTGTATTTGTGGGATATTTTCATGTTTGATCCAATGCTTTCACTTGCTTTATAAATCAGACAAGTTTTTGAGTATTTACATTTATGACCTTGTGAGCCTGTGTCACATTTATCACACATTTTGCGTTGGACTTTTTGCGTTTTTTGGCCGTGAGATTTTATTATGTGTTATTAGATAGCCTTAATATTGAAAATAATTGCATTCATGTCCTTTTGTTTCTTGTTTTTTGTGCTCTTTTATTAATTTTAATTAATATCAAACTTAACCAAAAAATCCATAAAATTTTCTTTTAAGTGTCAGCTAGTGTTTTCTTTATGTAGTAATTTTTATTTGTTGATTTTCTTTAATTTTTATTATTAATATAAAAAATAAATAAAAAATTACCTGTCTACCTTAGAAAATTAATACAAAATTGAGAATACATTGAAAAATTCTAAAAAAACTTGAGTAGCTTTATTTTTATTTATTTGATTTTCTTTAGAATTTTCATCCTATTTGCTTTTATAAAACTCTAAAATGTTGCATATAAAACACCATAAAAATCATATAAATTCTTTTCAAAATCCTGAATTTATGTTCTTGGTCTATGTTGGTAGATATTTAAATATACTTTCTGTTAAAAATATCTTCCATAAGTTTTGAGTTTATATAATACTTTAAATTTGAAAAATACTCATGGTTGTGCATTGTGTGTTTTACTTCCTATTTTGAATAATTTTGAAAATCCTAAAAAGTCGAAAACCCACTGAAAAATTACAAAAATAGTATAAAGTTATGAAAAACTATTATTACTTGATTTTTTTGGCTATTTTTTCAGTATTTAAAAAATCAAAAAAAAAAGCTTGTGTGCCTTGTTTACATTTTCATTAGTTTTCTTTGTTTGAAATATTAAAAATATAAAATTTTGGTAGATTAAAAATCATTAAAATTGAAAATCATAATACATAAAAAAATATAAGAATTAAAAACTCATAAAAATTTTAAAAAGACGAAAATCACAAAAAGCCAAGGGTAAATTGCTATGTATTTCCTTCTTTTTTTCTTTGTCATTGAATTGATTCACCCTCATTTTAATAACAATTTTCTCCTTGTGTTAGACCCCGGTTGCTATACTAGGTTAATAAAAGTATCTTATACCACTTGGCTTACTTGCTTCATCTTATTTATGGTTGAATAACTTTCTCGATTTGTAGCTGGGTTTCTGCGGTGACAACAACACTATTAATTCAATAACTTAACCCTGGTCAGTCGGACAGGTCATCACTCATGTATTATCCCTGGTTCGTCTGACATGTCATCACTCTTGTATGTCTTAGTCGAGACTCTGTCGACACCCACATTGATTTCATGAGGTCAGCCTCTCCAATAATACAGGGCATCCCGAGATCACAATTCTGACTCCGCAAAATGCTTTCCAAACTCCCTACCTTTTTCAATAAATTGGGATTACTATTGTACCGTAATCTTTCCATTTTGGATGGAAATTGATTTCACTCAATATACATCTCCATCCTTAATGAAATTCTATGTTGACCTTAACACAGAATGATTCATTTCATCTAGTGCTTCAATTTAGAGTAATCGGGGCATCATTCCTTATGCAGATCAGGAACCTGATCTGGAGCCAGAAATTTTGTCAGATTCAGATTCAGAGAGAGATGTATCCTATTGGTAGGGGAAAGGGACCTCAACATCAATAGCCGTAGACAAGCCATAAATCGGATCAGAATGCGATGAATCCCGAGCTCCTTGCCTCTATACAAGCAATACAACAACAACTCATTGACCATGCATTGGCCCATTTCACCTTCCAAGACATGATGAACGATCTGAGGAGAGAGAGTAAAAACTGAGAAAGAGGATTCAAGGAAGACAAAGAAGGTGGACCCCACGTAGGGGGCACATATAAACCAAAAGGAGAGCGACCCAAGGCAACTCTCAAGGAGATGTACAACTCTAGAGCTGGATAATTGACCAAATGGATTCAGATCCTAGCTGTCCAAACCCATTTTGAGTTGAAGCCGCAACTCGTGCCTCTTCTTCTCACCTTCCATAGGAACGCCGACAACGAACCATACATACATATCTAACAGTTTGGCATAGTAAAAATGACAGCATTCTCATTCATCCTACAGAATAAGGCACTTCACTAGATTAATCATCTGGGAAGGTTGTCACCACCTCGGAGGAGCTGAAGTCTGCATTCTTGCACAAGTTCTACCCTCTCAGGCAGGTTAATCAAATGCATCTCGTATTGCCAACTTCACCCAAGTCACCAACGAGTCTACTCACGAGTCTTGGGAGAGGTTTACTAATTTGCAAGAGAAGTTTCACCGTCATGAGATCCCGCAGACAATCTTGGTCAAACATTTCTTGGGGGACAAACCGTTGAAAGATAAAATATCGTCGATGTCACTTGTGGAGGGTCACATTTTAACAAAGATGAGGATGTCATATGGCAAATTTTTTAAGAAATGACAGAAGGATAAGTTGCATTATCGTCATCCCGAGCATACCAACGCCAACCACAAATTCACCAGAAGCTAGTACTTATGGCTGCGTCATACGAGCTGGACAAGGATGAAAGCTCCAACTTGAGTATCATAGGGAGCCACCTATCCAGGTGACCTTGAGAAGCTCGTTGTGATCAAACATAGGACACGAAATTAGGACAAATTAGATTACTAAGCAGCAAGAGTTGCTTGTAAGAACAATCAATGCCTGTTAGTTTGTGCTGACATCAGCTTCGACTCCTGCCAAGACGAAGGAGACACCATCACCACAACCCCCTCAGTAGAGTCCGTCTCAGCCAACAGTCCAACACGTGTATTACATGAAGGCCCCCGAGCCATCACCTCAAAAACCACACTAGCAGCTAGTTGTATATCAGCTAGAACCCCATATTCTCTCAGAT
Source organism: Ottelia alismoides (assembly GCA_037367405.1). Lineage (NCBI taxonomy): Eukaryota > Viridiplantae > Streptophyta > Magnoliopsida > Alismatales > Hydrocharitaceae > Ottelia > Ottelia alismoides. Next base: position 648,037 of record JAZKJV010004058.1, on the reverse strand, counting down.
CCATGATCTCCTCAACCACCTCTCATTCATGAGGTGAATGGAGTTTAGTCTGACGATGCACAACTGTCCCATCCATGCGGACCTCAACAAATCCATCCTGCCAATTCTCGACCATTCCCTTAGAAACAAGGATGTAGATTTGTCAAAGGGAATCAATAGCCTCACCACCAGTAGTCTCAGCCATATTAGTAGGGATGGAGACATAATTAGTTCCAACAACAAGAATTCCGTCAGAACCAGTCGTACCATAAGTACTCGGTTGTCCCTTATCAGCACCCCCTCCTCAACATAAGCAATGCTGGTCTTCTCCCTAATTTTCTTAGCATTCCCAACTCGCAACCTCTACAACATTCCTAGTCTTGGTGTGGCCAACACGTTGGACCATCCGAGGTTGCCCCTCTTGTGAACCTAGCTTTGTACTACTTAGCTCAGCTAGTAAGGATCCTCACAGAGATGTATTAGAAGATTAATTACCACACCGCTACCAAGACCACTATTCCATCACAGATGGAGGTAAATCCTAACAATTTCAGAAAAGTGAGAGCATGTAGTGTGTGATGTCCCATCCAAACCCATAGAGTCAGATACTCATGATATGCTTTTATCTAATGCTTTTATTCTTTAGGGTGGTAAGATTTTGCAAGCTACTGCCATCATGAAGGGAAAGAAAAAAGCTTCCATGATGAGTCATTATGTTCTTCTATATCAGGCGAACCAACATCCAGGTCGGGTGAGGAAGAAGAAGGCAGAGGAGAATCACCAGCAGAAAAAACCAAAAACAATGAAAAAAAATTCAAAAACACAAAAAAAGCAACAATCAAATCGGTAGCTAGCCAACAATGGTGAGGACTGCATTTGCAGCCGATCCGGAGCCAACCGATGGAGTCTTGCCTTTGATGCCCACCTCAAAGGGATGAAGATACTCCTTTTGTCATCTAGAAATACAACCTGATATTTGCATAGATTTTGATGTAAATAAGAACCCTGTTTCTACATTTGGTTCTCTAAATATTCATTTTTTAGTCGTTTTACAAAAATCTAAAAAAAATAAAAATTTGAAAAGTGTGATGTTGGATCCTGATGTTGTGAAGATAATTCAGTATCATGTTCTTGAGATGTCTCTACTGTAGGTCATTCAATATATGTCTAACATCAAGAAGGGACTTAAGGAGGCATGCACATCAAAATGATAGCTGCGTCGAGCTATAAAAAGAAACGTGAAGCACATTCTGACCGTAACGATTGTAAATGCAATCAACAATCTCCCTTGAAAGAAGAAATACATGGGAGTGCCTCTCATCAGATGCCAGATGTTTGTTCAAGAGTTTGACGGAAACTTTCTTGGTAGTGGATTGTCCATCAATCTGATGCCTACATCATTGTTGAAGGAATTTTGTTTGGGACCCCTAATATATACATGGATGATTATGTAGTTCGCATACACTCAATCAAGCGGCCCCGAGGAACTTCATAGTATGTCATCATCACTATTCAGGGAATGTAGTTCCCTGTGGACTTCATTGTACTGGATATGGATACCTCAACTCCTCTTCTTCATATTCCTAATATACTTGGATGGTCGATCCTTCGAACGATCAAAGCAGTGGTGGACTATGGCTATGGACAGATCACCTTTTGCTTTAATTGTGACAAGGTGCCAATTTAGACAATTCAAGTATCGAAACCTTCAGAGTCTGCATCAAATGCGAGTATGCCTATAGAACAAACTTTCTTGTAGAGATCAGAGACACCGGTCTGTTTATGGATGACATTAAGACCCACGAATACCTCTCAGTCGAAAAAGGAGTGGATAACACAATTGAATTCCCCTCTATCCGTAAAGATAAGTTTTTTGTTGATATTCCAGAACGGTTGATTGATGGCCAACGGTCCTTAATAAGGGAAGAAGATATCATTGAAGACATCTTTGAACAAGATTCTATCATTGAGAAATTTGGTCCATTATTAGATTCAGATCTTGAAATGTCAAAGGGGGACTGTGTACAGTCAAAAGATTTGGCACCACTGATGCTCTGCACAGTTGTTGAAGATACCACTAATGTGATTCAGACCCCACTAGAGCTTAAGCCACTTCATGCAAATATGAAGTACGACTTCCTTGTAGGTGCGTACAACATGTTTCTTGTAATCATCAATTCATAGCTGACATAGGAACACGAATCTCGTCTCCTCAAGGTTCTAGAAAGGAACCTCATAATGATAGTCTAGAAAATCTCTGATATCCATGGGATCAATCCATCACTATGTTCCCATCATGTCTACCTGGAAGAAGACAGCAAGTCGTCCTGCGAATTTCAGCGAAGATTGAATTCGAATCATCGGGAGGTTTTTATGAATGATATTACAAAATGGTCTTATGCAGGCTTCATATATCCCATCTCAACTCGAAATGGGTGTCTCCCTTGAATGTTGTGCTGAAGAAATCGAGGATCGCCATTGTGAAGAATTATAAAGGAGAGGAGGTTGCCATCAAAGTTCCAACATCTTAGCGCAACTGTGTTGAATACAGATGCCTGAGTTTAACGACCAATAGGGATCATTTTCTGCTTCCCTTCATTGACCAAATAGTCAAAAGAATGGCCATGAAGGAGTATTTTTTCTTCATGGATGGATACTCTTGATATAATCAGGTTGCAATCGCCCCATAAGTCCAAGAAAAGACTAACTTCACATGATCGTTAGGGATATATGCCTACCATAAGATGCCATTTGGATTGCGAAACGCTCCTGCAACATTTCATAGGGGCATGTTTGCAATTTTTGCATATATAGTTTGTAATTTTCTCGAGGTTTTTATGGAAAATTTCTCGATCTATGGTGATAATTTTGATCAGTACTTATCTTACCTTGATCGAGTTCTAAAAAGGTGTTGTGAAGTCAACTTGGTGCTCTTGTGTGAAAGGAGTCACTTAATGGTGACTGAACGGATTGTTCTAAGCCATGTCATATAGAAACGTGGCATGTAGGCATAGAAGGAAATATCGTGATATATCAATGATATATGGTAGATATATTCATATCGATATGGGACTGATATCAGTATTGGTATGTCGATATATCCTCCTTGTCAGGTCATTCCTTCACAAAAGATCATCGATATGGGAGATATTTCGGCGATATATCACCAATATATCGTCGAAGTATAGTATCAACACAAAATCAAAATGATATCGATATCGATATTGCCTTCTATGCTTGTAGGACGGTCGTTCTAAGGTGGAGGTCATGTCGAAGCTAGAGCTACCTACAAATTTCAAGCAAGACTGGTCATTCTTGGGGCACATGGGATTTTATCACCAATTTATCCGCAAGGTTGCCTGATTGTTGAATGAACTTCTAGATAAGGAGGCACATTTCATTGTCAATGATAGAGTCCTCCAAGCCCTCAATCAATTGAAAGATCTGATCACACACGCCCCTGCTTTACAATCGCCAGGTTGGTCTCTACCATTTGATATCAAGACAGATGCTTCAGACTATGCAATTGGACCAGTTCTAGGACCAAGGAGAGATAATCTTCCATTTGCGATTCACTATGCCAGCAGAACTCCTGATGAAGCGCAAAAGAGTTACATAGTGACTTACAAAGAGCTTCTATAAATCGTCTTTGCTCTGGAGAAGTTCAAATATCATTTACTTGGATCCAAAGTCATTGTCTACATAGACCACTCTGCTATTAAGTACATACAAGCCAAGAAGGATGCCAAACCAAGACTGATCATATGGATCCTTCTGCTCTAGGAGTTCAATCTTGAAATCCATGACAAACCTAGAATTAAAGATGTGGTGGCAGACCATTTATAAAGATTGCCAGAGTTCGGCACTCCTAAGAAAAGCTTGATATTGATTACAGAAACCTTTTCAGATGAAGCTATTTTGTCAATCACTATTGCTCCCCCGGTTTTCCACTATTGTGAACTATCTTGTGTCCAAGAGAACTCCGCAAGACTGGATAAAGCTCAAAATTGACAATTTTTTGTCTGACATTCATTTCTATAAGTGGGAGTATCTGTATCTCTTTCGTAAGGGAGCAGATTGCATCTGGAGGAGGTGCATTCCTCAGAAGGAAGTCCATAGTGTCCTCGAACATTGTCATGCTAGAGAATCAGGAGGACATCACTCTTGAAAGTGTACGACATTGAAAGTTCTATAATGTGGCTTGTGGTGGCTGACCTCTTTAAAGATGCAGAAGATTTTGTGAGAAGATGTACTGACTGTCAGATGACGGGAGGAACCATCGAAATGTGGGATACAATGCCCCTAATGTACATTCAAATCTCAGACGTATTTGATGTGTGATGCATTGACATCATGGGCCCATTTGTCAAAAATCAGGGATATGAGTATATTTTTCTAATTGTCGATTACGTCAATTGTTGGCTGGAGGTTATCCCAACTCGAGCCATCGACAGTCGCACCATATGCTAGTTTCTAAAAAAAAATATTTTTATAAGGATCGAGATCCCTAAAATTCTGATATTAGATGTTGGTAGCCATTGCATTAACATAGAAGTGAAGAAGCTGACCTACATTGGACATCGAGTAGCTCCTCCATAGCACCCACAGTCCAATGGTTTGCCAGGATGCTCAAATAGGGAAATCAAGATAAGTCTCTTGAAGCTTATACGTCCAAAAAAAGAGTTGGTCTCAACTACTGGACTCGATTCTCTGGGCCTATCAGACATCATACAAGTACCCCTTGGAAATGTCTCCCTACTGCCTGGTGTATGGCAATTCATGTCATTTTCCCATTGAATTGATTCATATCTCTTTATGGGTAATTAATATCTGCAATTTGGATATGAAGAAAGCAGGAAAGAACAAAAAGCCAGATCCGAACAAACTTATTAAACTCCACGAATATGCATACGACAATAGCCTGATGTACAAGGAGAAGGTAAAAAAGAGGCACGGCATGTACATCAACCACAATACTTTCGAACTTGGTTAGAAGGGTTGGTTGTTTTATGCAAAGTTGAAGCTTTTTAATGGAAGTTGAAGAGAAAGTGGACTGGGTTGTTCATAGTGAAGCATGTGCATGATAATGGAAGCATTATCATATCCGTGTGTCAGTTGAGGCACAACTATTCATCGTCAACGGACACATTATAAAGCCTTATCTCAAGCATGATGCCTTCATGTCCATTTCTGACTCTATACAAGTCGTTTACAATGAAGAACTTCTAGTCGCATCATCTACAGATTCCAATAGAGCAATCAAAAACATTTTTGATTGGTAACATTTTTCTTCTTTTCTTCTTTTCTTCTTTTCATTTTTCATTCTTTCATTCTTCCGACAAGTCACTCATCCCATTCATCATTGCCATATTTAGGATATGCCTCATGTATGTATAGGGGGTGAGTGTATTCTAAAGCTCATTCTTTAATCGACGCGTTTGTCTCCTCAAATATTGCTATTTTGTCTATACTTAGAGATATTTTACCATAAGTATAGGGGGAGAAAGGCCGAGTCGATGATTTATTTATTCGTTCCCACCCTTGACCTCCCTGCTTTATGTACAGTTTGATATACTTAGGATATGCCTCATCATAAGCATAGAGGAGATGGTTGACTTCCTATTCTTGATTGAGTCGTTATTCTATGGACTCTCCTATATTTAGTATGAGTTATGTCTTCCTTTATCTCTGATCTATGAGGACATAGCTTAAGCTAAGTATACGGGGGTCATATACACTATATATATTTTAGCCATAACTCGTACTTGTGTAGTTTCAATATTATGGCTAATTAATAAAATTAAGACACACATCAAAATTCTTTGTATTAATGATTAACAAGTCAGTTAAAAACATTTTGCAATATATTGGAAAAATGTTGGAAATGGCTTTGAAAAATCTGTTGTAAAATCATATGATTTTTTTTTTCAAACCTTTGTAAAAATGTTTTGTTTGTAAAAAAATCTTTCTTTTGTTTGGATAAAATATTTTCAAAATATTTTTTCAAATGGTTTGGAATTGCAAAAAATGTTTGGAAACTATACATACTGTTTGAAAAATCTTTGCAAAATGATTTTCAAATTTTGTAAATGCTTTCAAAAAATATTTTGCCAAATTATTTTTCAAAATAAACTTTTCAAAATGTCGGTGAAAATATTTTCAGATTATTTTGAGAGACTTATACATAATTCAAGGAAATAAAAAGTCTTTATAAATTCTATATATAAACATACAAAAAAACAAGTGTAAATTATTCGCCTAATTCTTGTAAATGACAAGATGCACTCACATGTAAATAATTGCATATATTTCTTTCTCAAACTCTTATTATTTTGAAAAATCACTAAAAGTATACAAAACTAAAATCCCATAAAATTATGTAAAATATTTTCAAAAACTAAATATAAATTTGTAAAACTTTTTTAGAAATTCTAAAAAAAGTTTAAAAATAAGAAAATGAACAGATTTTTACTTGCATCGCATAACCTTTGCATTTTTTGGATTGATAATAACAATTGATCAAGTATAAATAAAATCCGAAGATTGGAGCTTGGTTGGACCTTAATCCACTTAATCACAGGAACCTTAGAGCAATTGAAATTTAGGTGCTCCAGGTCTGCTAGACTTAATTCTTTGAGAGCACAAGATTTGTTTTAGTGTCATCTTGATTGTCTTAGTAAAATATTTCGGAACACATGCATGACTCTCGTTGACAGTAACCTAAATTGCACACTTGCTCCTTGCACCTTGCTCAACTACGTAGAAGTAGTAGAGGGCTAGATTTGCCGGCATGAGACACAAGCGAATGTAATCATACGAAATCACGATTTCGTGGCCATTGTGCTCCAACCCGATCCAGTAGCCATGAGTTCTAATGACAGGATGTTGTGGGTTGCAATAATGCTTCAAAAGAGGGGTAGTCTGCCGACTCAAGAGGAAAAAGTCCTTATGTAAATGTTGCGGTATTAGTATAATATATATAGATAGATGGGGAAAAACAAGAAAAATCAATTTATGTCGGACCATGTATATATTCAATAAGATAGATTGAGCATCAAAGTCAAAGATACATGTGAGCCTGCAGCCGGATGACTTGACCACACTTGTCAAGCATCCAAGGATAGGTAGATACACCGTCTACTATCCATTCTCTTATCCACCTCCTCTTATTGAGCTGGTTGTACTAGAACTTAGAAGGGAATACTCCACTTTTAGAGGAAAGAGTTATTGGATTTGGGAATTATGGTCAACATGATGGAGAAGCCTAACTTTTACCACTTCAAACGAGAGGAGCTATATATCACTGACACCGTACAAGATAGACTCATAGTCATAAGGGACTACGTATGACATCGACTTGTTATGACATGTCTTTCTAGGAGACCTGGGAAGAGTTTTGTGATTCTCAGAGGCTGTTAAGTTTCAAGTCTGGTTCCCAATAAAGTTCTGACCAAACTAAAATTCCAAAGGTTCGACTGAGTTCCACGCTTTGATATTATGAAGAAAACTTTAAAAATTAAAATCAATCCAAGCTCTTTCTTTTTATTTTTTGCACTTACATGAATAAATGTCTACTAGGGACTAGCAAAGGCAAGTATTGGGGGGTGATGAATTTCCATTTCATCACCTTTATTCTTTCATTTTGGTAATAAATCACTAGGTAAATGGATGTATATATCACTAATTTGCCAAAACAAACAATCTATAATTTGTACAAAATACTATATAAAATACTATATATTTAATGTATTTAAATCCAAAAAAAGAATAAAGGAAGAAAGAAAAATAAATGAAACCCCTTAGGTGTTGAATGACCCTAGACCCCCAGACACAGTCACCATGATGACTGGTCGACAAGTAATAAAGTACGAGGAGATATGGCTTATGAATTGTACAAATTATATACAAAACCCTAGTTTTCAAATTTATCAATAATTGACTTTTGGGAAATATTTTATTCTTTATTATTTATTCCACAAATAAATAATCTATGTTGAATATTGTAGATAAAAATACAAAGAAAAATATATAATTGAGTTTACATAAAATAATGCACAATCTGCCTGGAACACAGAAAATAGAAACATCACAGACTTGTATCTTCTACATATTGTATCAAAATGGACCAAAATCACCTTTATATGTATCTAATTTTTAATAAGTTATTTAATGAAGGTGTTTTCATTTAATTAGGAGTTAAGATGCAAAATGTAGGGTTTGGGCACCTATTGTGCAATATACCTATATATTTTATTTAATATCTTTATTCTTTTTATATTTCAAATACTTTTATTTTATAAAATTATAAATATTATTTGAAATATATGTACAAAATTACAATAAAATAAAACCCTTATAATAAAATCAAAATAAATAATGTATTTAAATACATAGGTAAAATATGCCTGTAAATACCAATAATGTATATAATGCATAATCGATTAAGTGTACATATAAACTCAGAAAAATACAATAAAAATACCTAAATGTGTATTAAAATAAATCAAAAATATATAAAATACATGTAAAAACAATAAAAGCTACAATACACAATAAAAATAAAAATAACCAAATATAATATTTATACATATACTTGACTTGTTAATACTAAGTCATAATAAAAAGTGTAATAAAAATAAATATAAATACATATAAAATACTACATTAAATTACAAACATTTTTCAAGTTTTGATAAAAATTTATTTAATCAATTATTATTATTTATGATGTTACAAGGATTTCAGCCATGGAATTTTCTTGTTGGCCCATATGGACCAACTAGAAGACTTCGCGAATTGACTTAGGGTCACCAGCCACCCTTCTCTCTTCCTTGAGCGTTGGAATGTCGGACCCTGTTCTCATCCCTTTAATCTACTTGAGGTCATCATCGTCTGCCATGACGTGTCGCTTGATTATTGGAGATTAGATCTCCCTGATTCCCACCAAAGCATAAGATTTCATCGATATTCTTCGACTCGATTAGAATCCTCAGTCGATATTTTCCTTTTTTGTAGCTTATAAATAAGCTCCTCCATCTCCTCCTTAAATTTTGGTCCTTCTCTCGTGTTTCTTAGCCACTGAGATCACAAAATCAGTATCCATTCAGTGATAGGAAGCAGATTTGAGGTTCTGTAGCGAGGAGGAGGTGCGGAGAAGCGATCCAGGACCATCGCCAGAGGAGCTCCGTCGGCTGGTTCATACTACTCGATTCCGGTCGAGTCGAGGCCCTTATCCTTTGTTCTTAAGTAATTTTTTAGTTCTATTTCAATTCCCACATTTCAATGTCAAGTTTAATCGCATTTTTAGCCATAAAATTGAAAATCTTTAATTACCTGGATCTTGAGCTCCAAGTCAATTCATCATCCCTCGATCGCTAATCTGCCTCCCTGATCACCCCATTCGAACCTCCTTCGCCTTCTTCATCATTAGCTCCATCTTTTCACCATAGACCCATCGTGGATCTAGGAGTCAAGCTTCGGTCTGTAGCCTTTCTCCAGAGCACCATCGTCACCTCATCTTCGATCACTTTTTGCTTCATCCGACAATCAAGGATGTAGTCCTCAAGCCAAGGATTCTTTAGATGCAGATTACAGTGAGTATCCATATGAAGATGAGGCAGGTTCCTGGACCACCTCAAGGTCCTATGAATCCAACTGAGCTACCAAAGCTCACTCAAACCTACCGGAGCTGACACTACGCGTAAAGGAGCGTCAACAAGTTGTTGGGCATGCTGGATCAAGTAGAGGACATCAGAGCAAGGAGAATGTATGATCAAATTTCATTAGAGATGAGTTCATCAAGTTTTATTCCTTCTTCCTCTTCCTTCGTCGATCGTCCGATCAAGAACATGGCCTAGATCTAATCTGGATGGCTCATTTTATTTGAATGGTTGCCAGAGAAGAGCCGTTGGATCCCACACGTGGCAAACCTGCAACAGTTGGATCAAACATGGATAAGTGGTAAAAATTACAACTATACTGATGAATCTGTATTTCAACATCTTTATTCATTAATTTTAGCTTAAAATCTCTTATAAAAGACCTATATATAATACTAAATCCATATTCTTACTAATCTGCATATGTATGTAAATATTGTACATTTATTACTATTTTAACCTAAAATAAATAAAGAAATAAAGAAAGGAAAAATAAAGAAAATAAAAAGACTGTATATATCTAATAGATATAGGCTGACCCGAACCCTGAGAGAAGATAAAGACTTGACCTGATCGACCAGGAATAAAGTAGGGGGAGATAGGGTCCTTAATCAGAAAATCCAAAAAAATATGTTTTGTAAATACTTCGCATTTATTTGGTGTATATTTGTAAAAAAAATTAAACTATTTTATTTATACATAAATTGACCTCAAATTAAATCATGTTCAAAACTAAAGTTGTAAATAAAATTGTTTTCTAAATAATAAAAATAATTGCAAAATATAATCATGTACATAATAAAAGTAATCACATCCGGAAAAAGCCTTAAAGCGATAATTGAAAGACCAATTCCGGCTCCTTATGACCTCGAATTGAACCAAACTCAATTTCATCATATTCTAAATTAGTTATCTTTAAAATGGTAGCGATTTCATAGTTTTTGGAGTTACAATTTGAAAGACGATTTTCTAGGATGGTTTTGCAATTTTAACATTTCTTTGTTGTGTGTGTATATATATGCATGCTGTATTTGTAAATAATTCTAATTTTTTTTATAATTATTGAAAATAAAAATAAAAAATAAAAAGACAAAATAAACAAATTTCCTTATTTAACTATGTATCTAATGTGCCATATATGTATATATATAATTTATTTCCATAAATAAATCTCACTTATAAAAAGATAAAAAAAATGGGGGCGGCAACCACTACTCGTCCGCCAGAGGCACGCACGGCCTCAGCTCCACCCACATAGGCGCATGCCCAGCTCGTCCTTCTCCCCATGCCTTAGCCTCATCCGACCTCTGCACCCATTGTAGGAATGGCAACACACTTCCCAGTCCACGATTGCACGACTCCTGCCAACGCCTCAACCACCTGCTAGCCCCACCTCCGCCGCGAGGCAGGACTCACCAATGCCGTCCTGCTCGAGCACCACCAGAGCTGAACCCCATGTCAGGAGCATGAAGCTCCATCACCCAGCCATCCTCCACTACACCCGAGACGCCCATGCCCATGCGTCGCTAGGAGCGCTCCCATTCACTGATGCACCTCCGCTCCCTTCCCCAACGCCACTACCAACCGCGTGAGCACCCATCATCTTGAGGACCCCCATCCACCATCCTTGTTCCACCGCCGCGAATCCGCCTGGATCCAACTGCCGATCGACTGCCCTCAAGCACTCGAGCATCGCCACCTTCGCCCGCCGCGGATCCTCGTGCAGCTCCACCTATGCCGCAGTGCCCTTTTGGTCTTGAACGTAAGTAGAACGAAGAAGAGCACCCCCCTCCCCCTGTTCAAACCCTATTTTTTGGGGGGTTTTGCATGCGCCACTTGGAAAATTGCACTTTACGCCCCGTTGTTTATTTATTATGATATTTTGATGCTAAAATAATAAAAAAATTCATTCTTTTCCTGCACCATACTTTTAATTGCAAGCTTTTTCTTGTTGAATAAATGTTTTTCATGGTCAAATAATACTAGAAAAATTCCATTCTATTCCTTATGTGTTCCTTATCTTTTTCTTATTTTCACATTGCATTTTATTGCCATTTGATATTATTTAAAAATCAAAAACTTTGTATTTTCCCTATTTGAACTTTGAAAAATTATAAAAAATTCAAATATTATGTAAAAATTCAAAAAAAAAATAGTTTTACTTTTGTGCATTTTATTTTTTGCGAATTTCACGCGATATATATTTCTAAAATCCAAAAAATTACAAAATACTCAAAATCTTACAAAAATCATAAAAATTGTAGAAAAAATCAAAAATAATGATTTCACTTTCTCTTTGTAGATAATTTCTTCTAGTTTTTAAGAAAAATAATTACAGAAACTTATGATTTCATTTTATATTTCTAAATTGCAAAATAGTCATGTTTGTTCACTGTTTCCTTTATTCTCTATTGTTATTCATTTTGAAAATCCTAAAAAACTAAAATCCCTTAAAAATTACAAAACAGTAAAAAAATAATCAAAACACAAAAATATTTTATTTAAGAATTTTCGATCATTTTTGATATATTTAAAAATTCCAAAAAATGCATTTCTTTTGTGTATAAATTTGTTTTGAAAATTATATTTTTGAAAATTAAAAAAATGGCAAAATTAAAATCACTAAAAATAAAAAATTAGAAATTAAAAAAAAATTAAAAAAATAAAAAACAAATAAAAATCCTTCCAAAACCAAGATAGTTAGATTGAGATTTCCTTCTTTATTTCGTTGATTCTTTCATTGATTTAATAAACCCTAAGGATTTGTAGCCTCCCTCAGTTCGATCATTTTGTTATACATGTAAAATAAATTGCAAATATCTCTACCATATTTTATGTAATTTTTGGCTTAAAAAAAAATTTTTTGTTAAGGGATCATTTGGGTTGCAACGACACTTGTACACATTTATTTTCATAAATCAGAAAGCCTGAAGATCTCACCCAACAAAATGACGTTGTTGTCAGGGAGGCACGGTGAGGGTAGTTAGGTTTTCATTTGACCTGCTATTCTTTGTTGTAAATTGTTGCTCATATTTTTATACATTATTTTATTGTTCGTATTAACTGAATTTAGTTCATTTTTATTGCTCAAATTTTTATATTTGTGTCTCTTACACATTCTTCATTTCCTTTTTCTTGTGAGGGCCCGGCGAGCTGGAGCAGCTTTCTTAGGAGCGCATATGCACTCTAGTGATGTGGAGGTGGCTTGATTCTTCTCGAAGCCGTAGGAGAGCGCAAGAGGAGGATAGGAAGATTTTATGAAGACAATTATTTGGAGCAAAGATAGTTTTCTTATTTTAGCATTTTATTCATTCAATATTGTTGTAAAAAGGACACTATATACCTTATATGGGTTTTGTTTCACCAAGTGCCGGTGTACTTGGGGGACCTCACCGCTATTTTCTCATTGTTTTTATCGCTTTTATTTTTATTTATTTCTCACAGATTTGTGTTTGTCGACTTTATTTTATTTTGTTTTTTGTGAGTGGAGCCCCTATCCTTAGGTTTTATTTTGTTGAGCCAGGTAGATATTAGGTCCAAAGCTCTAAAAGAATATCTGTTATTATATATCGTTTGGACTTATACAAATAATAAGTTGGTTCTTTCCGAATAGAACTTACTACTTAGGATGGTTCTCGCTTACATTTGTGTATAGTTTAGTTTAAATTTTATGTGCGGATCATATTCCATGTAGAGTGCTGGAGTGACTTACACACCACTATCTCTAGCATTTGCATCTCATATTTTCTTGTGCACCGGCTTTTTCGTTTTCCTCCCTCTGTATTTGTGGATATAGGAATAAAGGAAATTGGAAAATAAGTTAGACGTGTTTTTATTCAAAAATATCAGAAAAACGAAAAATCAAAATTAAAAAATTGAGACTGCAATTTGAACTTAACTCTTAAAATCAAACATAACAAATTCACACCACTATCTTGGGAGAGCAATCCCCTCATTGTATTCGCATTTAATTGCTCATGTACACACTAAGGTTAGTGCCCCAGTCACATAAGCCAACCTAAGTGTTTGTACAACTTTTATTTAATCACCTAACTCTAAAAATTAACAAGATAATTGATCGAATCTTCACGGTCTTCACATCACGTTGAATAGGTGAATCAGGTGTTTGCATTGTGTTTGTATGTGCTTGGTGTTTAGTTAGTTACGATCTTTTCTCTCTAGATCATTAGCAATCATTAAAAAAAATCATCACTCATGTTTTCCCTACCTCCCAACCTTCACTTTGAGGGTCAAATGCTGTCCAATATATCCCAAGCTCAGATCCCTTCACTCAAGCATGTCAACAATCTCTTTGATCTTGACCATTATTTCTTCTAGCCTGATATTCCGGATCCATTGGATGGTTTTTCTTTTACTTCGAAAGAGAGCTCGTTATTTGAATATAATCATTCGTTCTCTCCCTCGAATTATCCTGATTTCTCACATCTCCCCAAGGGCTATCTAGGGGCGGTGTATACTCTGTACTCGATTTCACTACGTGGTTGTGCATTCAATTTGTCGGATCATGAGACTGAGTATTATGATTATTCCGAGTTTTATGATTCTTTCGATACTTCTGATCTTTCTGAGCTTGATCTTTCTTCTCTCCTTGATAACCCTTGCAAGGATGAGCTGATACTTGAGTTATTCGATGATATATGTGATCTCTCATCATTACACGCATCAGATATCTGCTTTCTTATTGTGTGTCCTGATTTTATACCAATGCCTGATTTTATCTACACATATCTTTACCCGGTAGTAGACACCCGCCCGATTGCTTATCTGGGTGTCCACCTTTGCATTGTTGACCATGTTATTGTTCTCACACCGAGACAACAACGACAATACAGTATTCACATTACAGATGTTGTCCTGAACCTTGATAAATCGTTGTCCTAGCCTTTGCGCCCAGCTAGGGGCGTAAAAGCGCTTATTGAGAGGCACCTCAATAATGTCTACCTTGTATATATGCATTTTGTCTTTATTTCTCATTCCTGCTTCTATTTATCCTTCACCTCTTGTCTGTATCTGTGTGCTATACTTAGGATGTACTTTATCCTAAGTATGGGGGGTGAATGATTTGCTTTGTTCATATTCATCCTATTGATCACTCATGTTGTTTCTTATACTCAGGGATACTCTACCCTAAGTATAGGGGGAGTGATGTTGTTTATACTGTCTCTTTTGTGTTTTTATTCTTTTGATCCCTCGATTATCCCCCAACTTGTTAATATTCTATACTTAGAGCTATTTTACCCTAAGTATAGTGGGGCAAGTCCAGCCGTTGAGTCCATACATTCTCTTCATCGATTTTCCCCTTTTATACAATCTTCTATACTTAGGATTACTCTATCCTGAGTATAGGGGGATTACCAAATTCTATATATTTTGTATTCTTTGAGTCGTTGTTGTATAGTGTTCTTTTCACTTTTATATACTTAGCACGAGTTATGTCTTCCTTTACCGCTCTCCGATCTCTATGAGGACATGGTTCAAGCTAAGTATAGGGGGTGTCGTATATATTGTATATATACTTTAGCCATAACTCGTACTTTTATATTTTTAATATGGCTAAAATAATGTATAAATACATGTAAAATTCAGAAAAATCAACTAATAAAAAGATGCAGATATTTCCACAAATTTCTTTTTGAATATACTGATTAATAAGTCAAGATAAAATATTTTAAAAATTATTTTGAAAGTACTCTGAAAATCTATTTGAAGAATCTTTTGAAAACTATTTAAAAAATATATTGAGAAATGTTTTCAACCATTTTAAAGTATTTTGGTTTGTAAAAATTTTCTTTTATTTATGTGAAATAAAATTATTTTGTAAAACTATTTGCAAATATTTCGAAAATGGTTGAAATTTTATTTTGAAAAAAAATCTATATATACTATTTGAAAATGTTTGCAAAATACTTTTTAAATGTTTGTAAAACTGTTTGAAAAAAATAATTTTGAACTATAGTTTTCAAAATTATTTGTAAAATTACTTTCAAAAAAGTTTGAGGAATATAATCATCACCCATAATTTTTTTTACCAAATGTATATATATATACTTGTATAAATTACTAACACTCAATTTGTAAATCTCTTCACCAAATTATTGTAAATAATTGACTCACTCCCATGTAAATTATTAGGTCTTACCTACTAACACTAACCCTTATTAAAAAGCAAAATTCCTTAAAAGTACAAAATAAAAAGTCTACAAAAATTTGCATAATTAAAATTAAAAAAAACTTTTCTACATGTGCATCATTTTTCTTACAAAAATCCATAAAATGTTCAAAATTAGAAAACTGCTTCAAAAAAAGATTTTGCTTTTTTTCATTGTACATATTTTTCATGCATTTGCATGTGTACTTTTCTGGATAATATTGACATTTGAACTATGTCGGGAATAAAAGTGAAGAATGGAGCTTAGTTGGACCTTAATACACTTAATTTCAAAGGAACCTTATAAGAACTAGAGTTGAGACTTTTCAGGTCCTAGCGACTTAATTCTTTAAGTCCATAAGACTGTGTTCATATGTCGTCTTGATTAATCTAAGTAGAATATTTGACAACACATGCATGATTCTTCTAGACCATGGATTATCTAGGATAAGCACTCTACATATTGCTCTTCGTGGAGGAGGTAGTGAGGAGGCGGAATCTTTTGGCTTGGGGTAGGACACAGGTATGTAACAACTAGTGGGAATATCCGTCTTCCCCTAGGGAGGGTTGTGCGTCTCAACCTGATCTAGTAGCATTGAGGTCTAAAGATAGGATGTTGTAGGGTTGCAAATATGCTTCGACAGCAGGATAGTCTACTAGCTAAAGAGGAAAAAACTCCTTATGTACATGATGCATCTTGTATATATATTTTTCAAATAAAAAGAAGAAAAAAAATGTAGAATCTCCAAAAGTAGACCAGCCTGATTGAAAAGTAAAATGTCTATAGGAGTCTATATAAAAGTATAGAAAAAAAGAAATAATAAGAGCATCAAAGTTAAGTTTTTGTAAGCTTGCAGCTGGATGACTTGGTTACACTGGTCATGCATCCAAGGATAGGTAGCTACACTATATATCGTCCATTGTTTTCTCCATCTCCTCCTCTTGAGATGGTTCTACTTGAACTTAGAAGGGAATATCCCTGCTCCTCGAGGAAGGAGTTGCTAGATCAGGGGACTAGAGTTACCATGTTGAGAGAGGTTGTTTCTTTGTTACTTTTGAGATAAGGAGCTATATTTCACATACATCGTACAAGTAAAGATTCATAGTCATAAGAATTTGTATGTAGACTTGTTCTGACCTGACTGTTGAGGCGACCTGAATAGGAATCTTGTAGAACTTATAAGTTATTATGTTCTAAATCCATTTCCCATTAAGGTTCTGCCACATTAATATTCCAAAGGCCTGACAGAACTCCATTCTACAACTTTACGAAGATAAGTTTAATGCTCAATATTGTCCTAATTTCTTCATTTTCCTTTCTTTTTCTTTATTCACTTATTCTTTCAAAGAAGTGTTTGCTAAGGGACTAGCAAATGTAAAGCATAGGGGGATGATGAATCTGCATTTTATCATCTTTATTCATTTATTTTAGCTTAAAATCCCTTATAAAACTACATGTATATAATCCTAAATCCATATTCTAACTAACATTCATATGTGTATAAATATTGTACATTTATTACTATTTTAACCTAAAATAAATAAAGAAAGAAAGAAAAGGAAAAATAAAGAAAATAAAAAGATTGTATATATGTAGTAGATACAGGCTAACCCAAACCCTGAGAGAAGGTCATGACTTGACCTGACCGACCAGGAATAAAGTAGGGGAAATAGGGATACCACCTCGACCAGTTGCGAATCCTCGTGCAACTCCATCTGTGTGGCGATTCCCTATTTTGTCTTGAATGAAAGCAGAATGAAGAAGAGCACCCCCACATTCAAACCCTATTATTTTTGGGATTTTTACTCGGTAGAGCCTATAATCCTTGCCAATGACCTCTACGACCTTTGAAACATCGATGTTCCTCCCTCGACCCCATAAACTTGCTCAGTCTTACCCCACAGACCGTGCCGTTATTTTTAACTTTATTTGAGTCAATTGCTTGGGTTAATCTTGAGTTAATCTAACCAATGAAATCCAACGTTGGATATTCCAGCCCCATGTTCTTTCCATAGGTACACAGAGGCACTCTGGAACCTAGAGAGGGAAGTGTGCAGTCGTTATTCCGTCAGCATAAACCTTACCTGGGAGGAGCTTCTGGAGGTGCTCGTGCTAGACGATTGCTTCATCCTCGAATTCCTGGTCAAACGTGTCGTGCGAATCATGGGCTCCCCGTGGAAGGAAGTCAAGTAGAACCTACCGCTGTTGAGGAACGATCTGCTTCTACTTGAGAACCAGATCCCTTTCTTTGTCCTGAAGATCCTCTATGACAACTCATACATCCCTTTACCGGATGATATGGAAATCAGTCTGTTGGATCTAGTGCTCCATTACATCGGTAAGGATAAGGTGAAGGTCTGGTCGAGCTCCGAAATTTCGAGCCTGATATACCATCTCCTCCACTAGAATCACTCGTGTGGAGGGGAGACAGAGGGGATGAGGTCTGGGTAGGGGAGGCGGAGGGGAGGAGGCCTGGGCAGAGGGGAGGTTGGGCAGAGGGGAGGAGTCCTACGCAGGGCGGAGGCAGAGGGGAGGAGGCCTGGGTGGGGAGGCGGAGGGAAGGAGGCCTGGGCAGGGCAGAGGGGATGAGGGGCAGAGGGGGCGAGGGCCGGAGGGCGGGAGGGCAGGGAGGACCAGGGGCGGAGGGCGCGGGGCGGGGGGAAACAGAGATGAGGAGGAGAGATAGGGGGAATGGCATTGAATGTAAATTTGATAAATAAAATGGGTATAATGTAAAAGAACATAACGGAATCCGGTTAGTTTTAACGGGTAAATGGATGGGGGTCAATCACAAGGTCTGTAGGGTAAGAGTTAACAAGTTTACGGGGTCGAGGGAGGAATATTGATGTCATAGAGGTCATTGGCAAAGATTATTGGGTCTGTCGAGTAAAAATACCATTATTTTTTGGGGTTGCAATGACCCCTCGGAATTTCTAAATATTGCAAAAAAACCCCACCATAGCTTCAAGTCGCACGCTTTGCACGTGCCACTATGTAAATTGTGCTTTATCCTCGTTGTTTATTTATTGTTGTATTTTGATGCTACAACAATAAAAAATAGCATTCTTGTCCTTTATTTCTAGACTTTTTATTGCAAGCTTTTTATTGTTGAATAAATGTTTTTCATGGTCAAATAATTCTAGAAAAATTTCATTATTTTCATGTTATGTTCATTATCATTTTCTAATTTTCTCTTTGCATTTTGTTACCATGTGATATTATTAAAAAATAAAAAATTTCGCATTTTTCCATTTTTGAACTTTGAAAAATAATAAAAAAATCAAATATTATGTAAAAAATCCAAAAAATGAGATAGTTTTATTTTTCTGCATTTTTTCTATTCAAATTTCATGCAATAAATATTTTTAAAACCCAAAAATTGCAAATAAAAAATTTTTAAAAAAATCAATTTTATTGATTTCACTTTCTGTTTGTAGATAATTTCTTCTAGTTTTTAGGAAAAATAATTTCAAGAACTTTTGATTTAATTTTATATTTTTAAATTACAAAATAATCATGTTTGTTCACTGTTTTCTTTATTCCATGTTTTTATTAATTTTGAAAATCCTAAAAAATCTAAAAATCATTAAAAATTACAAAAACAGTAAAAAATTCATCGAAACAAAAATTTTTTTTCTTTTGGAATTTTGAAGCATTTTTATATATTTGAAAAATCCAATTAAAATACATTTGTTTTGTGTATAAATTTGTTTTGAAAATTATATTTTTGAAAATTAAAAAATTTTGCAAAATTAAAAAACACTAAAAATTAAAAGTTAGAAAATAATAAATAGAAATAAAAAAATAAAAATCCTACAAAATCCAATATAGTTACATTGAGATTTCCTTCTTTATTTCATTGATTCTTTCATTCATTTAATAAACACTTGGGATTTGTAGCCTCCCTGAGTTGGATCATGTTGCTATACATGTAAAATAAATAGCAAAACTCTCCTGCCATATTTTCTATTATTTTTGGCTTAAAAAATATTTTTTTGTTGAGGGAACATTTGGGTGGAAACGACAATTGCACACATTTATTTTCGTAAAATCAAAAACCCTGAAGATCTCACCCAACATATATCCATCCACCTTTTTGTTATTTGTAAAAAGGTTCTGTAATATTTTAAATAAGTACAAAATTTTGTGGAAAACATGCATGTATGCCCTCATACCTTTTTGATTTTACACTTTAGACCAGTGGTAGGTCACCTCACATGGACCCCCATATGAGGGGACATTTTACAGGCGTACCCCTCTGAGTCTTGCATTTAATATTTCGTACAAAAAAATCAAGTGGTAGAACAAAATTTGTTATTTTGCATGTGAGCCCCTCGAATATACTTTATTTGCTAATATGCCCCTTCCAGCTTGATTTATTTTATTTATGCATTTCATTTTATTAAAAATATATCTTTCTTCTAAAAAATTGTAGAAATAAGTGTAAATGCATGATTGGTTGCTTGTTCACACAATGTAATTTTTTCCATTTTTCTAGCATTTAGTATTTATTGAAAAAGAGCTATTTTATTCCCTATTTGACTTAAAAAATCAAAAAAGTTATAAAACCTTTTTAAAAAAAATCAAAACAAATTCCCTACTATATATTAGCCTATTTTATCACTCCAAACAAAAATTGCAAAAATCTCAAAAGAAACTCAAAAAATTAGCATAACTTTGATAATAGTAAAAAATATAAAATATTTTCTAAAAAAATAGCTTTTTGGCTTATATTTTTATCTATGGATATTTCCATGTATAAAATTTAGTTTTAAGAAATTTTGAGCCATTTTGCTTTTTTTAATTGTCAAATCAATTTGATTTAATTAAAAAGTCTCTAGTTTCGACTTATTTCTATATTTAATATAATAGAAAAAAACATAAAAATTATAAAAAAAAAGCAGTGAAATATATGGAAAACTTAAAAACATTTTACTTAGTAATTTCTGAATTATTATAGTTATATTTATAATTATAATACCCTATATAGCCTATCTATACCTAAATATATGTAATTTATATTATTTTTAATTGTTACAAATACCTCATAAATATTTTAAAACCTTTAAAGAAATAAAAAGGACTTTTCTTGGGGATATTTTCTGATTTCTGTACATTTATTATATATTATCCATCTTATATATATATCACCTTATATAATTATATATATATATATATACTCATATATATAGTAGATATTATAAAAAATTATACTAAAAAATAGAGATTAAAAATTTAAAAATTTATTTAATTAATTACAAAAAAATATTTTTGGTTAAAATCCGCAACACATTGATTGATATTGTGCATACTTATACACACACATACACTTATATAATTTATTCACAAATAATTTACCTACTACGTAATTTATTCCATGTATTCGACACCCTACTCTGCTTGTCACTATACATATGTATATTGTATGGTTATAATAAGGTTTGATTCACATTTGCTCTTGATTACTTTATATTATTGTGTGGGTTTATTGTTGAATTTATCAGAGAGCTTTGTGGGTTGTCATCGCATCGACTATTGGTCCCGCCTTGTGTGGCCGTAAGACAGTTCCTTGGGTTCCTTTGGTACTTCAAGGGGCATCTTCTCTCTCCGCCCATTGCACGATGGTAATGGTGGAGCTCTGACGAGCCCACCAGGTCTCCTCCGTAATCCACCACCATGTCTGAAGCCTCAAGATGCTTTGTCGGGGGTTGGCGAAGCTCGTAGAAGCCTTTTGGAGAAATAAGGAGGTTCTGATTTTGGAGACGGTGAGGGCTCGCCGATGACTATGCTCTAGAATGGAGCAATTTTAGAAGCTCCGACCATTGAAGGATTTACTACAAAAGGGGATCAATGGGTAGCTGAAGCTTGTGTGTGTACGGTAGTGAATGAAATGAGGTCTAGGTACGGTGGAGGAGCGGAGGATTAGGGTTCATCTCTGGCGGATCAAAGATGAAGGTGGTGGAGGTGATCGGGGATCTGAAGAAGGGGGAAGGTTATAGGAGTGACTGGCGTTGGTCGTTGAAGTGCGGCAAAGGTGGAAGGGCCTTGAAATGGCGGTGAAATGAAGTGTGTACGAGTAGAGAAATAAGATAAATTATTGAAAATCGAGAAGGTGGATCTTACCTGATCGAGGAAGAACATGTTGCAGAGGGGAGGCATAGGTCGAGGCTCGAAATGAGCCTTTGGTCTTCGCTCATCTTGGGCAGCCGAGCCTCGGACTTCGAACAGTCGAGGAGCCACCGTAGCTTGGATATGGTAGACAAGGATCACACTTGGAGGCGACGACCATAATGGACATTCGACTCCACCTCCTCCTATCCCGAGGAGGAGAAGAAGGTCTATATGAAACTTCATGGAATGGTCGATGGGGTGATAAATAGCTGGAGGAGGAGGATTTATAGATGGTGCTTCTAGTTGTTGCAAAGGTGGAGGTGACTTTGTAATGATCGATTAATGTCTCAGGTCATGGATTAAGAGAGATTGATGGTTGGGCAAAAATGACAATTGGTAGGGATACGTGGGGGCATCGGAAGATCGTTGAGAGGCGTTGAAGTCGAGATGCTAAAGTTGGAAGGGCGTGAGGTTGATGGCGAGGTGAGGTTTGTTGAGGGGCATTATCGGAGGTAGGAGACAATGTGTTGGCCATTGGATAAAGCAATCCAATGGCCTAGAAGCGGGCGTGGGTGAAGGGGTGCGATCAAATCTAATGATCTAATCTAAGGTCTATGGAAGTGGTGCGAGGTGATGATTGAGATGAAGCTAATTGAGGGATATGATGGCGGGGAAGAGAGAGGCTAGGTGGAACTCTCCAAGTCATTGGACCGGTGCTGCCATCCAACGGTTGAGGTTAAGTGGACGTGATCGACTAAGATCGCATCAGATGAAGGTGATAAGGGTTGTAGGCGATGGCTTTGAGGATCAGTTGCGATAAAGCAAGGGGCGGTGATCCAAGGTCTGAAAGAAGGGTGGAGATGAATGACTGAGATGGAGTTGGGGGTGAAGATCAGATGACCCAAAGATGGCTAGGTGGTGCAAAGAGGAGTGGGCCATGTGTCGGCTCCATACAGTACCACATGGCCCAATCAATTTATTCAAAAATAGGAAAATGGAGAGAAATTCGAAAAGAAATAAAAGGAGACAAATATAGGAAAAATGTTGAAACATGGAAGTTGTAGATCTCAAGGAGATCTAACAGTTTCATATTGGGCAGAAAGTCTAAAGAGATTAAATAAACAACACAAAAAAATTGGAGAGCATGTTTAATGAATAAAATAATGGATTTTACTGTTTTGTGATTTTTTGTCTTGTTAATGAATAAAATAATGAATAAAATATTTTTTGGTATTTTTAATAGGAAATAAATAAGGAAAAAAAGAAAATAAAATGGGTTAATTTTATACAGTAGTTTGGGCTATTTACAGACAAAGCATCATTTGCTAATTAAAGCAAATTATTGATTATTTTTATTAAATTATTCATACTCAGAGGATAATTGAGGAGTACAGTCATGATAGATCAGAGATTCATCAAAAATGATTAATGGACTTCTTTGTATTGAATTCATAAAGCTCACATTGTATTCAAGTACCTTCCAGATAGAGTGAGGCATGACCCTAATATTTAGAGCCTAAATCCTAGCCTGGTTACTTCCTTGTTAATTGACTTTATTCATGAAGTATTGGCACTTCTATTGGTGTGTGGGTGAGTAGGGTTGAGTCTGCTTGCAGACATAGTCTGAAGTAATGAGAAAAGGAGAGCTGCAATGGCAGGTCACTGTCTCATTGTGCCACGTTGTTACAAGATTGCCTAAATAACAACAAAAAAAACTACCAAGATAACGGTCGAACTTTGATGACTCCATGTGTTGTGTTGGTGAACCTACCCATATCTTGAGGTTTGGTTGATTACTTTTAACCTGATTAAGATCAAAAAAATTTTGAATTTTTTATTGAATTTTCTGCTAATTTTTATGTATTTTTATTGCATTAAAATGTATAAAATATGGATAAAATAATTATACTGAATGGTTTTAGATGTTAAAAATAGATAGTAAGTCCAAAATATTACAAAACTTTGTCTAATATATACTATAATGTAAATAATAATATAAGATAACAATTTTTTTTGGATTTATATAAAATTTTCTTATTTTTATGAGTTTTTTAGGTTTTTGTGATTTTAAGGATTTCAATTTATTTTTTTTGTGATTTTTGATCTAAAGGTATAATATATATGATACTATAAATTTTTGGTACTTTTAAAGGTGTTTTTGTAGTTTTTTATTTTAATATTTAAATATGGAAAATAATGCTAATTTTTATTTTAGAAAAAAGAAAATTGCAGTAAAATTCTAAATAAAAGTGTAGACATGAATAGACTATATATAAGGCATCTATTATACTTTCCCATTAATTTTCAAGCACTGAATCTATTTAATACAAATGAAATTGCATGAAATGAAATATGAGCCTAGCATGGGTATATTTGTAATTAAATAAAAGTACATATGTTGTCGTGCAAATTTCCCTAAAGTTTAACAATGACTAAACAAATTAAAAGACTAAAACTAAATACAAAAAGCTAATAGGGCTTAAGTGTAAAATATCAATCACCTCATGTGTACGTGCAAGTGAAGGGAGCTGGCAAAGGACCAATGTGTAATATTAGAAAAGTACACGGGGTCCTTTGCAAATTACACACACATACTTATACATACAACAATATTTACAAGACTTAAATAAACATAAATAGAAGCTGGGCTCTAGTGAAATTTACCCACTGAGCGGTGCTTCAACGAGTGCATAGTGTGCACCTCGTGTCCTAACTAACTTAATCGGTCCACTGAACGGCCACAATGCTTTGGCTTATCTTCAATGGACCATATTAGATCTGGCTTGTGTCTTCAATCTGACAACGTAGGAGGGGTTAGGAAGAACATGCAAGAATACAGATTGGGCATCATGCCTGGAATCTCTCATATCTCTTCTCCCCGACCTTTGATCTTGATGTTGATAAGATCTACAGCTTCGTAGACGTGCGCCGCTCCTGCAGGGGTCCTCTAATGGCTTCTATGTCTCATCGATGGGGACCAGGGGTTCTTGTAGTTCTTCATGACCTGGAGCCTCAAATGAAGCATGGATCTGGCTCCAAGGGGTCCTCAAGTCATCGTACCTACACAAAAATGATGAAGGGCTTTAGAGGGTCGCTATCGACCTTGTTTGAAGCTGGGCAACACAGTGGGATGCAGGGGCATAGGAGCTCTCTTATATGGTGGAATTGGAGCTTCGATTCACCTTATCCACGCATTATCAAGGGGGAACATGGGAGATTATTATGGAGAAGATGAAGAGGATAAAGATGGAGGCGAAAGAAAGGCCGATTACAATTGAGATCACAATGGAATCGAGTTGGAGCGTGAAGCTCCAGCCAACTAAATCTAGAAATCAAACTAAACTAACCATTAATTGATTAAACTAACTACTAAACTACAATTTAGAAATGAAATTCTAAAGGAAAACCTAAGTTATTAGCTCTAAATGACTAGAAGTCAAGGAGCACAGAAAGCTCGCCGAAGGAGCTCCGGTGAGGCCTTGGATCGCCTTACTTCGCCTCTTATCCCTGTCGATAAGGCCTGAAGGCTCGAGCTATCACAACGAGCTTGCTACATGTGGTTTATAGCGGGTTTACGAAGGGAAAATGAGATCAAAATAAAAAAGGGGCGATTTGGGTTTATTTATAGACATGAGAAGGGTTGGTGGAGTGATGAATCTCAGATTCATCACCCTAAAAATGACTAACTAAGCTCAAATCCCTAAAATTCATTGGCATTTCTTCATTTATTCTTCATAATTAGCATTCATGCATGTAACGATAAGAATTGCATTTTATCACTCATTATTGCACAAAATGAGGAGCCAAAAATCTCAATCCAATTGACATGTAAAATAGCCTAACTTCCCTGATTTTTAACTAATTCATGCTAACTCTAAATGACCTGAAACCACCTCCACTGTATACATATCACTAACAAGAATAAATGAAAATACAGGAAATCAGTAGTCTAAATTTGTGGACCAAAAACTGAAACCATAATTACAGGATTCTCGGACTAAAACCTCGATATCTTCCTCTCCAGTGTCTGATATGATCATACTAACTTTTGAACTAATGTACATTCAATTATCTTCAAAACAAAGGCCAAGTTCAAGTGAATCAAAGCTCATATGTGAAAGTTAGGTTTTGGGCCTATTTTTAAACATTTTGTATTTTACCTAGTTTTGACCTATTATTTTATGTACATAATTAACACATTTTATTTTATTTCTTTTTCATTTATATTTTTTGATAAAAATTTTATTAAAATTCACAAAAATCCAAATAAAAAATAAGCCTGAAATCAAAGAAAATAACAAAGTCTTAGTCATCACTAACGACCTATACAAAAATTATCTTTTTCGTATTTTATTTTATATCTTCTTTTCCTTACTTTTTAAAAATACAAAAAAATATATTAATGTGTAAATATTTATCTTTGATTTTATCATATTTTTTCCAGATTTTTATCTGGTTTAAAAATAAAAAAAATAGAAAACCCTAAAATTCAAGGTGTTCTATGTACATGTGATACCCCAAAAATATCACTTTGTACAAATGATCAATTTTGGTTTTAGTATGTTCATGAACGATGTAGATCTCGTTGAGACGAACAAATTTCTTGCAGCAACGTTTTTGATCCGAGGTCATTTGCTTTTTCTTTTTGAATTATCGTTATATTTTATTTTCGATTTTTCTGGGGCTGACATGTGGTAGCTCCTGGAGCCTCCACGTCTCACCGACCCTTCTATATATCTAATTTCATATTTATAAAATAATAAATTAAAAAAACTAAAATAATAAAAAGGGAAGCAGCACGTGCAGAGCACTACCTCTTACGCACGTGCCTTGCACGTGTTGTCACCTTCCTCCCTCTTCCGAATCTGGGCGCCTCCACCCTCGAATTTTAGCGTCGTCACCACCATCTATGTTCCCTCGATCAATCAACCAACGTCTCCCACTTCAAAGTTTCATCGCCACTCTTCCACTCTTTCCATCTTCTCCTTCGCAACCCCATCTTCGATCGCAAAGCCCCATAATCTCGCCCATCAAAACCCCGAATCTGATCACCGGGATTCTCTTTCCATCCCCAACTCCGCCTCCAATCATTGCCACCACCTTCCTATTCCGCCACCCATGATCTTCAATCAAATACCCTTCCTTCCAACCACGACCGAACTCCATCACCCTAAGTACCATCGTTGCCTCCGCTACTTCCTATGCGCCCATAGTCGAAAAAAAGTTGACGAGGAGACGACGGTGACAGATCTGCCTCGTCTATCTCATCCTCTACGAGATCTGAGGCACCTCGTCCTCTTCATGGTGCTGCATCTCCATTACGTGACTGCCCCAGCTCTGGCATCGTCATTGAGCCAACGATCGTGCGCTATATCCCCATGTACGCCTTTCACCTTCGCTCGGTCGTGCTCCATCGACACTTCTCAGCATTGCCTGTAGGAATTTCAATGCCAACGCCATCGACTACCTTTTCCTTCACCGCCAAGTCAGTATCTAGCTACCATCAACGTTGCCCTCACCTCCAGAAGCTTCACCACCTTCTCTAACAACGGGGGGAGGTCCTCGCACAGCGGGACACCCTCCTACAGCAAGCTCCTCCGGCCAAGTCCTTCATCGCATCTCAAGGAGCCCGCAGCTATAGCAACGCTTCTCCACATCCTTCCGCTCGACTCCACCAATGCGGCCTTCCTCTGCTGCTCTGCCCACACTACTGGGGGCTGACCCGAGACCTATAGAGAGTATTGAACCACAAAACAAGGCAGGGTAGGGTGGGGATCGCGGTTCAATCCCTACCCTACCCTGCCTTGTTGTGTGGTTCGCGTACGTGCAGGGAGGGTCACGTGAGATGCACCACCCTCCTAGGTGATTTTGCAAAAAAGTCCTAGGAGGTTCACTTATTTCAAGAACCAGCCCAACCATTCAAGGGCACATGCATAGCACATGCCCTTTGGTATTTTTGCAAGACATCCATTGACGCTTCACCTATTAGCAGATGCATCATGTCACCAGAGGTCATGTGCATAGCACGTGACTATCTGGAAATATTGTAGAACGCCACACTGAGGGCTCGGTAGTTATATTTTAGTCCCTTTGTTGCATTTCCTTTTTATTTATTGTAATATTGCTAAAAGAACCTTGAGTTTTTATTTTATTTTGAGTATCTATATCACACCATTTTATCTATTAAAATTAAGCATTTTGTTCTTCAATTAATTCTCTACATCGTGGCATGCTTGTGATATTTTTGTTGTCTATGGTTAATTAATGATTAATTTTCTTGAAAAAAATGTGTATTTTACTCATCTTGTGCCTCAAATTTCATAATTAATTAACCATTGCCCTATAAATTGCCAAAATTTACGGATCATAGAATTAATTGTGTTTAACATCGTGCGCAAAAAGAATTGCATTTGTATTCATGGTTTGCCATGTAAAAATCATTTTGCATATTTCAATCTTTAATTTTTAATATATATCAAATCTCATATTTTTAAGGTTTGGTATTTTTTTGAGATCGATCACCTAGTGATAGATCTTGGACAATTTTATCCCTTGAAAATACTTAGCTTTAATATTTATTATAATTAATTATTGGAATTCACTTTGTTCGCATTCATAAATTCATAAAATATTTATCTTTCATCCAAAAATTCTAAAAAAATCATAGTGCATTCATTTCATCATTATTGCCATCTTGGCCAAATTTTATAATTTTCAGACAAGATTTGATTGAAAATTACTTTTTAGTCCCTAAAATTAACCTCATTTTCATTTTGCATTTCAAATCGCATTAAAAAAAATACCGTATCAAAAACCGTGCACGAACTTTGAAAGACAAATTTCTCGGTTGTTCCTTTGCCTTCTTGACTTCGACCTTGGGACTTGCCCAAGTAAAATAAACATGAAACCCGACCTATTAAAAATTGAATAAATTCTTGTGGTTATTTCTTGATCGATTCCGAATTCCTAATGGAATTACAATGACACATTAATCATTGATATTAAAGCTCAATTCTCACAAATTAAGGAGGGTTTTTGTGGGCTCGTTAGATGGTGCCGTTGAGAGGGAGGCAAACGGCTAAGATTTTGTCTAAAATGTTTGTGTTCGATTTTCTTTATTCGGGTAGTCTGACCCCCAAATTTTCACTGTATATTTTCATTTTTTTCTCTTTCTCTTTTCCAGCATTTATTTTCTTATTTTATTTTTTGAGTAAATTTTGTGCCACTCTCTTAGACTCTCTCTCTCTTATTTTTCTTGTGAGATACCCGAAGTACGTGGAGTGGTTCTCACAAAACCGATGCATCTTCACCGACACCCGAAAAACTGCAAATAAAATTAAGATCGAGTCGAGCCGTGAGAGATCATAGAGTCTAGGATTTATTTTCTGCAATTTTAATTTTTATAATTAATTGATCATTTATAGCGGTGTTTGTTTGGACTCTCACAAGTGTAACAAGACCTTGAACTCTTTCTATGGTGTGTCGTGGCATGTTTCACTCTCCGTTGAGGGTGGGGTCCGACTTGAGTGGCTCGTAGGTTAGACCTGCACATATGGCTATTAGAGCTTCTATAATTTTTTATTGTGCTCATAGAACCTAGGACATCATTTAACAAAAAACAAGACACAAATTAGATCGTTCAACTTAGTCAAAAATTTAACTCATTTCTTCACTACTAATAGAACTTTCTGCTAGGTGTGGTTTTTATCTGCTTGCATTCATCTAGAATAGTTTTCAAATTTTGTATTGCATCCCACATGGAGATTGCGAGGAATCATTGTAAGTCTTCTATTTGAGCATACATCATTGTTTCACGTGCATCGACTTTTTTAGAATTTCTCCCTCCTATTTTGTCACATAATTTTAAAGAAAATTTGGACTGGACGATAGACGTGTATTTGTGTTCACCTAATTTTGCAGTGATCGCCTAATTAAATTTGGGACTGCTAAACAAAGCTGACTAAATTAACTCGAAAATCAAGAATTTTTGTGGGAGAGCAACCCCAACCTTGGATTCATTTATTTATCTGAGTAAGCAAGAGATAACACTTAAGGTTAGATCCCAGCTCCGGAATATTCATTCAGACTACTAATTCTAAAATGATTAGCTACTTCTAAGTGAGGAAATAACGAGTAACCGGTAAACGGTCCAGATTTCCTTAACAAAGTAGGTGGTTTAAAGGACATTGTGTAAGGCTCCATCCTCAAGTAACACAGTTAGCCGTTTTACGGCCTGTACTTACACCCATACTGCTTGAAAGTGGATGCAACTAGTCGTAAGATTTTGGGCCAGTCTTTAAGAAAATTTTAGGCACCTAATAGCTCGCTAAATTTTTTCCAAGATTGAATTTATCACAAACTAAAATTGAAAAGATAATTCGTCGAACTCTTGCGGCTTCATTGTGTGAGTTGGTGAACCTGGGTTTGATTTGTGTTTGCATTGGTGTGCGTGAACCGATTTCGAAGAGTAAAAGCCCCACACTTGTGCATCACTCTCCTTTATACAATTTTTTTTTGTGAATACCTTGTGCACTTGCACCGAGATCAACCATGTCGATTCATCATCAACCTCCTTTGACAAATACAGGACAATGGTCTGAATACCCTTCTGATCTATATTATGAAAATGAATTTGTCTCAGTCAGATCCAAATTGTCTAAACCCACTTCTTTCCAAGATCCTCTAACATTTGCTGGAGACTTTCACTCTCAGATGAATCCAGTCCTCTCGATAAATTCGAAGCCACTCCTCTCAAATCATCCGATCAAAGTCACTACAACATCATATTTTTCACCTTCACCGCTTTGTGACCACACATAAGCAACTAACATCCTGGACTGAACCATCTTATTCCCGGTTTCTCTCTGAAACTAATGATCAATTTCAAGATAAAATTACTTTTGAGACTCATGATTGGCCGAGAGACCAAACTCGACCAACTTTGTTCTTTCCTCACAATCTTGTTGGGACAGGTCCACAACTCTCAGAAATACATCCAGACTGGACCATAAAGAATAATATGGAAACCTGACCAAACCGCAAGGAGAGGTCCGCACCTAATGATCAACCTAGTTGGATAGACCATAACTATTAAATCCCTATTGACCAACCAGAATACCACTCCTTCAATCGGCCTACACATACAAAGAACCAGATTGATGATATCGACACATATGAACCCTATATGACTCCACTATTTGGGGATACGATGAATCATGACCATGGAAGTAGACTCTACTCAAACCAGCACTGCATAACTGAGTTACGGTATACTGAGTACGAGAACTACATATTCCAACAAATCCTTTCAGTGAGTAGACTCCTTCCATAACATTTGAGGAGAAATTTTCAGAAAATAACAATCATATATTTAATATTCCAATATAATCTCCTTTCAGCTCATAAAAGAAAATGGAAGATGAAATTACTCGATCTCAAATTCAAAAATGAGAACACACACTGACTGCTCCCATGATTGGTCATGAAAAGATTTTTGTGGATGATATTTCAAGGATAAATAAGATGAATTAATGGAGGATTGATGAATCTCAGATTCATCGCTCTGAATCTCATTAGTTAAGCTCAAATCCCTCAAAATCATCAGTTTTTTTGCATTTATTCTACATTATTAGCATTCATGCATGTTTTCATAATAATTGCATTTTAGCACTTATTTTTGCACAAAATAAGAAGCCAAAAATCCAACCAAAATTGACTTGTAACTTTCCTTAATTCTCTGATTTTTATCTCTTTCATGATAACTCCGAATGACCCAAAACCACCTTCACGGTGTACATATCACTAAAAAGAATAAATGAAAAATACAAAAAAATACTAACCTAAATAAGTGGACCAAAAACTCAAACCCTAGTTTCAGGATTTTCGGACTAAAAACCTCATATCTTCCCCATCCAGTGTCTATTTTAATCCTACTCACTTTTGAACTAATGTACATTAAACTACCTTCAAAATAAGACCAAGCTCAAGTAAATCAGAGTTCATATGTGAAAGTTGGGTTTTGGGCCTCTTTTGTACATTTTGTATTTTAGCAGTTTTTGACCTACTATTTTATGTACATAATTAACCTATTTTAGTTCATTTCTTTTTCATTTGTCTTCTTTGATGAAAGTTTTGTTAAAATGCGCAAAAATCCAAATCCAAACTGAGCTTGAAATCAAAGAAACAAATTGAGTCCGAGTCTTCACTAACTGTCTGAACAAAATTGGTCCTTTTCGTATTTTATTGTATTCCTTATTTTTCTTAATTAATAAAAATCCAAGAAAAAGATTAACGTGTAAATATTTATTTTTTATTTTATCATATTTTTCATATTTTTATATGGTTTAAAAAATGATAAAAAATTATAAAACCCAAAAATCAAGGTATTCTATGTACATGGGATTCCCCAAAAGTATCACTTTGTGCAAATATCGATTTTGGTTTTTATGTCTTTATGAAAGTTGTAGATCTCATCAAGACAAGCTATTTTGTGAAGAAACTTTTTCGATCCAAGGTTGTTTGCTATTTTTTTGTATTTTTTAAAGGATTTATTCTTTGAATTTTCTGGTGTTGACATGTGGCAGCTCCTGGAGCTTCCACGTGTCAGCCGTTTTTAAAGTTTTTATTATTCGTTATTTATAAAAAAATGAAAAATATAAAAAATAGAAAAAATAAAAAGCGACCGCACGTGCGCCCCTCTCACTCCCCAGACCACCACGTGTCCGGGCCAGGAACCGTCGGATCTCGGCCGATCGGATGGCCCATGGCCTTCGTCTCCGCTACCGCCTTTCCCAATCCACCCGCCTCCGAAATCACCGCCATTCTCGCCGACTCCGATTTCCGCCCTCTTCCGTCTTCAATCAACGCCATCCCCTCATCAAATCACTCCACATATCCTACAATCCCTGATGCAATCAAACTCCCCACAAATCTCCACCGCCATCGATTCCAATCTCATCGCGGATCTCTTGCCATAGCCGGCTACAACACCTCGGGCTAAAAATCTCCACTGCCGCACCCCTGAAAGACATCCGCCGATTCCTACAGGCAATGCCCGTTGGTAACAGCACCTGGCCCCGCCGTCGACGAGATCCGTGGGCCCCCTCGGCCCTCATTGCAGATGCGACACCTCCTCGCCATCGCTGCTCCACTCCGAGTTCTTCTTGTCGAACCAACGACCGCCGCCCATGCCTTCGACCACCATTGCCAACGATCTTCTCCGACATCATCTTCAACGCCATCGCCTCCGCCGACTCCACCGGTCATCTTCATCGACAACCACCACCTGCTCCAGCTTGGCTCCTCCACCTTGGCCCACCTTCACCGCGCCTTCTTCGACTACGCCAAAGCTTCTTCGACGCACGACCTAAAGTTCATCGGCGTACTCTTCAGAAGGACCACAAGAGCTCCATCATGCCGCCATCATCAGCTATAACCACTTGAGTAGTCCCCAGCCTCTACTAACATCGTCGATCGTGCCCAAGCCTCTTCACTGCACCGGGCCCCCTCCGCCTTGGTCACGTGCCCTCCTCCAATCGTCGTGTCGCCGGGTCAAGCTCGAGACCCCTGCACCGCGCCGCGCACGTGGGGGCGGGGGGACGTCAGCTTATGTCATCCACCAAGGTTCACGTGCGCAACACGTGACCCATGGGCAAATTGTGGACCAGCCCCTCCTGTTATCTTCATATTGCGATCCAGTCCACTAAGTAGAGGGCACGTGCCATGCACGTGCCCGTCTGGAAAAATTACAACAAAACCCCCAGCATTATTGGTAATTTCACCTAGGTCCTCCCCTGCATTTTATACCTTCTTTATTTATTTATTGTATAGCAGTTATACCCCTGTGTTCCCCTGTGTTTTCTGACTCCTACATTGCATATTTTATTTATCCAAAAATAACACTATGTTCCTCATTTAATTAAAAATTCCTAAAAGATCATATCTTGTAGAATTAATTGTGATTGACATTGTGCCCAAAAAGAATCACATTTGCATGCATAGTTTGTCCTGTAAAATTTTTTTTGCATATTTCAATATTTGACTTTTAACAGGTATTATATCTCGGATTTTTGAGGTTTAGGATATTTCTGAGATCCATTACCTAGTAATATATCTTAGATAATTTTATTCCTTAAAAAGCATTAGATTTAATATTTATTATAATCAAATATTGAAATTCACTTTGTTTATATATAAAAATTCATGGAAAAATTCATCTTGAATCCAAAAATTCCAAAAAAAATATAGTGCATTCATTTCATCATAATTTGCATCGTGGCCAAGTTTCGTATTTTTTGGACATACGGCTGGGGAGTTTTTAATTCCTGTATATACGGCTCTCATAGCATTTTAATTTTTGATTATACTCGTAGGACCTAAGGCCACACTTCACTATAATTGAGACGCACATAGATCGTTCAATTCAGCCAAATTTAACTCAATTCTTCCCCACCAATAGAACTTTCTACTAGGTGTGGTTTTTCATCGGCTTGCATTCATTTATAATAAATTTTTAAATTCTTGTATTGCATCCCACATGAAGATTGAGAGGATTCACTGTAAGTCTTCTAACCGATCATATATCATAGATTTTCGTGTGCATCGGCTTTTCCCGAACTTCTCCCTCCTATTTTGTCACATAATTTTAAAAAGAAATTGGGACTGGACAGTAGACATGCATTTGTGCTCACTTTATTCTTCAGTGATCGCCTAATTAAAATTTGGAGTGCTAATCATAGACGACTTCAAACAACCCATAAAATCAAGAATTTTTGCGGAAGAGCAATCTTGACCTTGGATGCTTTTATTTTTCTGAGTGAGCAAGAGATGACACTTAAGGCTAGAGCCCAAACCTGGATTTTCATTTTGACTACTGATTCTACCCAAAATGATTAGCTACTTCTCAGTGAGGATCTAACAGGTAGCCGATAAACGGTCCGGATTTCCTTAGAAAACTTGGTGGTTTAGAGGACACTGCGTAAGGCTCCATCCTCAAGTAACGGATAGCCATTCTACGGTCCGTACTTACTCCCATACTGGCTGAACGTAGGTGCAACTAGTCGTAAGAATTCAGACCAGTCATTACGAAAGTTTTCGGCACCTAACAACTCGCTAAATTCTTTCCAAGATTGTCTTATCATCAATTAAAATTGAAAAGATAATAGTCGAACTCTTACGGCTTCATTGTGTGAGTTGGTGAACTTGTGGTTTGATTTGTGTTTGCATTGTGTGCGTGAACCGATTTCGAAAATCAACAACCACACATTTGATAAAATTTCTATTGACTATCCCGTGCAATCATCTCTCTACATTCTTGATTTAAACCTCATCATGGAAATTTTATCTAAAAACTCTCCGCATCCAGATCATGAAAATCATTGCAAACCCAAACCATCATTCCTTTCAGCTCTTTCAAAAATGGCCGAACATTTATTTGAAAATCCATTAGAGCTATACTATTAAAATGAATTTGTCTCGGTTAGGCCCAAATCAACTAAATCCTCTTCTTTCAATAATCTTCCAACATTTGCTCGAGACTTCCACAAGCGTATGAATTCAGCCCCCTCATTTAATTCCTACTTGAATCATCCGACCACACAACCACCTACCATCTTGGACTAAACCGTCTTATTCTCAGTTTCTCGCTAATGAACCATTTCAAGATCAAAATACCTTTGACTCTCATGACTGGACGAGAAACCAAACCCAGATGGAAAGACCCACACTTAATGATCATCAGCGTTGGATTGACCATGTCAAACCCCTCTTCAGACATGATACTCATACAGAGGACATGACTGACAACATACAAACACATAACCCATGTATGTTGACTCAACAATATCAAAGTTCGACCAACCATGATCAAAGGATTGAACTCTACTCAGACCAAATCTACATGCATTGATTATATGAGCAGTCTCCTTCCATAATTTTTGAGGAGAAATTTTTAGAAAATGACGATCATATATTGGATATTTAACAAACTCTTCTCCTAGCACATACAGGAAAATGGAAGAGGAAATTATTGAATCTCATAAACACACCCTGATTGCTCCCATGATTGATCATGAATAGAATTTTGAGGATAATATTTCGAGGATTATAAGAGATTCGAATCAATGGAGGAGAGATTTCAAAAATTTTCCGACCGGTTAATTTCACTTTCTGGTAGCTCGAACATAAAAATGAATGAGGAAAAGATTGAATATAATGTTGAAAATTTTGAGGATATTCAGGAACCTAGGGACGATTCTGATAGCAACTCTTCTGCATATTATTCCCCTAAAAATGACTATGCCTCTGAATTTCATTTTGAACATTAGAACCCCTGCTCATCTGAGGAACACACCACATCACCACGCCACACAGAAAAAACCAAAAAAATTGGAATATTCAAAAACCACAAAAAATCGAAAATCTCGAAAAATACATAAGAATTGAATCTGAAGAAGATCTGAAGAATTTGGATCATGCTTTACGGGAAGCATTGGAGAAAAGATTGATTTTTGAACTTCTCATTATAAAGGCCATTGAACACTTCCCCAACCTTAAAGGATTTGTAATGGACAAATTAATGACGAAAAAGTCGGGCAGGATAAGAACAAAGACTGAAAAACATATCTTGTCAATGGCCTCCTCCTTGGTGTTGAGGAGAAAAACCAAGAGTCACATTGTGAAGCGGTTGCCCAGATTTGACTGTATAATCAAAGACACAATTTTCACCCATGCTCGAGTTGATGACGATTCACCGATCAATATCCTCCCGACCTTTGTATTTCATGAACTCGAACTCGGATCGATCAGGAAGATACGAGAGATTGTTCAATTGGTTGACCGATCGATAAAGCGGTCGAGAGGAACCATTTCTGTCATCATGACTTTCCAAGGTGCTCCGCTCAAAGTGGAATTCACGATCATTGATATTGAGCATCAAGGAGATTTCACCCAGTCTCTAATTATTCTCGGAAAGCCATTCTTAGCATTGGCTAAGGCAATTATTGATTGTGGGACTCGGGAAATCAATTTTACAGCATTGGAAGCACTTCGATCTGACCCTATCTTTGAGGAACCACGATTATTTGAGGCGGCCCACGAAGTCCCCGATAGTCTTAACCATGAAGCGGTAGAAGAGCCCTACCCCACTGCTACACCTGAGATAACAGTTGTTGATGAGACTATTGGTTTAGAGAATCTCCCCCTGCTCCATTCCCAGCTGCTCTCACCATAGAGAATCAAGTATATGAATCTTATGATCTAGAGACATGCATGGGCACACCCTGGGTCAAACTATTCTGACTACATGGATCACATCAACTTGACACATGAATGCTCCAATGTAAAATCAATTGAGAACGAACATTCAGAGACTCTTCCCTGTATTTCAATTCTTGCGGATCTCAAAATAGACGAATGTTTCTTGTACGATTCTGAGACATATGCATGGTCGCACCCTGGACCAACCTTCTCTGAATACCTTGACCAAATCATCCCAAATCAAGAGTGCACCAGCATTAAGAAGACTAAGAACAAACACGCAGGCCAATCAATGACCAAGGACAAGAATTCTAATGGTTATTCATATGGATACTCAAGTGAATTGACACGTTCACAAAACAAGAAAAAGAAAGTCACCTTTGACCTTCCGGAAGAGGAATCAGCTGATGATCCCTCATCAGTTCTGGAAAAGGTAATCTACATGAGTGAGGTCTGCTCGACAGCTCTAAAACCATATCTTCGCAAGGATCCAAAATTCGACTCCCATTGGACGACTCCCATTCATCACTATTACTCACCAAAAGCTGATGTTCCTGCCCTCTTCAAATACACTGGAATTATCTCTTATGAGCTGATTGAGACTGGTGCCTCAGTGTATTCATCTGAGAACAGTCCGCTTGATCCCAAGAAGGAACGTATTCTGAGGAAATAACTTAAGGAACAAAAGACAAGAATATCTGGAGTGTGTCCACTTTCAAATACTATTCCTATGATGATAACCCTGATGATGGCTACCTTTTATACGACTAAAACGCTTCATCTACGATCTATCATGATTTTTCTTAGAATAGCTCTGATAATAGTTGGGAATCATATGCTTCATCTCCTTCTCGTCATTACAATCTCCCACCGCAGGCTCACAAAAAGATCAGCCGAAAACTGCCTTAATCATCGGCTACCCACCCTCCCTCCCGACCACATTAGTCTCCTTGTACAGCTTCTTCCTCTACTTAGGCTAAGGCCTAAGTATAGAGGGGAACTGATGCCACCTGTATATACTATTCCCCTCATCACACTTTTCCTTCTCAATCACTCCATGTCCACCCTTGTTCCATACTTAGGCTGACGAGAGCCTAAGTATGGGGGGAATTGACGCCCACCTGTATATAATCTCTTCATCCACATGCTTAGATTGTTCATAGCCTAAGTATAGGGGGGCGTTCCGATCCGTCTTTTTCTTTTTCTTTTTCTTTTTCTTTTTCACTCTCTTCCGCTTAGCCCGAGCTATGTCTTCTTTACGCTTCTTGTGCTATGAGGACACAACCCTCGCTAAGTATAGGGGGGTCTGTATATATACTGCATATATTTTTTACCCATATCTCGTACTTTCGCGTAAGTCTATATGTATTTACGAGGTGGGTAATTAATTTTAAAAAAACCCAAAAACAATTGCTACTAACACTGACTGTGTCCAACCCAAAATTTTTGACCTCAATAAAAAAAGGTTTCTTATTCACTTTTGCATTAAAAAAACCAAAAAAATTCCCTTGCATGAAAAAATATTTATGTCTGCATTTCACACACCTGTACTTCATCCAGCATCACATTCATTTGCATCTGTGAGAAGTCTTTGGGTTCTGAACCGAGTTATGAACAAAAACTGAGAGTGATCTGGACTTGACCTTAATCCACCTAATTTTCAGAGGATCTTCACCGAGAAATAGAATTTGAGAAGCTTCAGGTCTTTGACTTAATTCTTTAAGTTCCACATGATAATGTGCAGCGTTTGACTCTTAGTGTCTAACCTGGTCTCTTCATTTCGGGTACAACTCTGGAATAGGGAATTAATTTGTAGTCTCGCACTATGCACTTAGATCAACTCCGACGAGATGTTGGAAGATTGTGTGAGTTTCTTTTCTGGTAGCGTGGAAATCTAAAGACCGGAGTACGGGTTGACATAAAGCTTCAGAAAAAGGATGGATGACTGGGCACATTTTTTTCTAAGACCCCAAAAAAGCAGAACCACCAAAAGGTTCTATATCCGTACGGGCACAACAAGATCCAAGCAGAACCACCAAAAATTCCAAATACAAAGAAGCATTCTACCAAATAAATATCTGACCAAAAAGGTCCAAGCTTCAAAGAAAACCAGCAGATCTTGGTGGAGACTCGGCTACACTGGCCAGCTTCACAAGGAGATGTTACTACACTGGCACCCTCCAGTTCTTTTCTCCTTCTTCTAGCTTCTCCCCCAATTCGATTGTGAACACAGCGCGACAGACTTAGAAGGAAATACCTGACTCCTCGAGGACGAGTTACTGGACGAGCATGGTAGTCCGACATTCTGGATGGGAAGAGCTAAAACCTTTCACACACATGAGTCGATTCTTCAATGTTCATAGGGTATGCTTTGGGAAGAGGATTGATCTAAGATGACTTCTAAGCCGAAACTGTGACAATGATGTGTAGAACATGAGGGATGTTGATTTTGAAATTCTAAGTCTCACAGAAGTTCCGCCACACTAATAATCCAAAGGTCGAGTCTAGTTTCATTTTCACCTTCAGCTCATGGCCTTTGTATGGAACCCAATCTCATTTCACCTCATGGCATTTCCTTTCTATGCTCAGGGACGAGCATGGTTTATGTATAGGGGGATGATGAATCTCAAATTCATCACTCTAAATCTCATTAGTTAAGCTCAAATCCCTCAAAATCCTCAGCATTTCTACATTTATTCTGCATTATTAGCATTGATGCATGTTTTCATAAGAATTGCATTTTAGCACTTATTTTTGTAAAAAATAAGAAGCCAAAAATCCAACCAAAATTGACTTGTAAATAGCATAACTTCCCTTATTTTTAACTCATTCATGCTAACTCCTAATGACCCAAAACCACCTCCACTCTGTACATATCATAATAAGAATAAATAAAAAATATAAAAAAATCAATAACCCAAATAAGTGGACCAAAAACCCAAACCCTAGTTTCAGGATTTCTGAACTAAAAACCTCATATCATCCCCATCCAGTGTCCATTTTAATCCTACTTACTTTTGAACTAATGTAAATTCAATTACGTTCAAAATAAGACCAAGTTCAAGTAAATCAGAGCTCATATGTGAAAGTTGGGTTTTGGGCCTCTTTTGTACATTATGTATTTTAGCAGTTTTTGACCTACTATTTTATGGACATAATTAACCTATTTTAGTTCATTTATTTTTCATTTGTCTTCTTTGATGAAAGTTTTATTAAAATACATAAAAATCCAAATTCAAACTGAGCTTGAAATCAAAGAAACAAATTGAGCATGAGTCTTCACTAACTGTATGTACAAAATTGGTCCTTTTCATATTTTATTTTATTCCTTATTTTTCTTAATTAATAAAAATCTAAAAAAATAGATTAATATGTAAATATTTATTTCTGATTTTATCATATTTTTTTCGGATTTTTAGCTGGTTTAAAAAATGTTAAAAATTTTATAAAACCCAAAAATCAAGGTATCCTATGTACATGGGATACCCCAAAAATATCACTTTGTGTAAATAATTGATTTTGGTTTTGATGTCTTCATGAAAGTTGTAAAGCTTATCGAGATGAGCAATTTTTGTGAAGAAACTTTTTCGATCTGAGGCTGTTTACTATTTCTTTTGTATTTTTAAAGGAGTTGTTCTTTGAATTTTCTGGTGCTAACATGTTGCGGCTCCTATAGCCGCCACGTGTTGGCCGTTTTTAAAGTTTTTATTATTCGTTTTTTATAAAAAAAATTAAAAATTAAAAAGTGACTGCAGGTGCGGAGCACGTGCCCTCAGGCATGTGCCATGCATGTGCTGCCCCCTCTCACTCCCCAGACCACCACGTGTCCTGGCTAGGACCATCCGATCTCGGCCGATGGGACGGCCCGTGGCCTTCATCTCTGTTGCCGCCTTTCCCAATCCACCCGCCTCTGAAATTGCCGCCAATCTCATCGACCCCGATCTCCGCCCTCTTCCTTCTTCAATCAACGCCATCCTCTCATTAAATCACTCCACAGACCCTCCAATCCCTGATGCGATCAAACTCCCCACAAATCTCGCACCGCCATCGATTCCAATCTCATCGCGGATCTCCTGCCATAGCCGGCTACAGCACCTCGGGCTATAAAAGCTCCGCCGCCACACCTCTGAAAGACATCCACCGATTCCTCCAGGCAAGGCCTGGTGGTAACAACACCAGGCCCCACCGTCGACGAGATCCGAGGGCCCCCCTCGGCCCTCGTTGCAGACACGACACCTCCTCACCATCGCTGCTCCGCTCCGAGTTCTTCTTGTGGAGCCAACGACCGCCGCCCACGCCTTCGACCACCACCGCCAACGATCTTCTCCGACATCATCTTCAACCCCATCGCCTCCACCGACTCGACCGGTCATCTTTATCGACAGCTACCATCTGCCCCAGCTTGGCTCCTCCACCATGGCCCACCTTCACCGCGCCTTCTTCGACTACGCTGAAGCTTCTTCGATGCACGACCTAAACTGTATCGACGTACTCTTCAGAAGGACTACCGGAGCTCCATCACACCACCGTCATCAGCTACAACCATCGCAGCAGTCCCCAGCCTCCATCAACACTGCCGGCTGGGCCCAAGCCTCTCCACTGCACCGGGCCCCCTCCGCCTTGGCCGGGTGCCCTCCGTCGATCGTCGCACCTCCGGCTCAAGCTCGAGACCCCCGCGACATGCTGTGCACGTAGGGGCAGGGGGACGTCAGCTTACGTCATCCTCCAGGGTTCACATGCCACGTGCGTGCTCCTCTGGCGAAATTACAACAAAACCCCCAGCATTATTGGTAATTTCACCTAGGTCCTCCCTTGCATTTTATACATATTTTATTTATTTTCTGTATTGCAGTTATACCCATGTGTTCCCCTGTGTTTTCTGACTCCTACATTGCATATTTTATTTATCCAAAAATGTCACTATGTTCCTCATTTAATTCTCTACATTTTGACATATTGTGGACATTTTTGTGATCGATGGTTAGTTAATAATTAATTGTTTTGTGTAAAATTGCATAATTTGCCCATTTATTACTATAAAATTTATTTTTGATTGACCGTTGCTCTAAAAATTAATTGAAAAATCACATCTTGTAGAATTAATTATGCTTGACATTTTACCTAAAAAAATCACATTTACATGCATAGGTTGTCCTGTAAAATTCATTTTGCATATTTCAATATTTGATTTTTAACAGGTATTATATCTTGCATTTTCGAGGTTTACGATTTTTTTGAGATCCATTACCTAGTAATAGATCTTAGATAATTTTATTCCTTAAAAATTATTAGATTTAATATATTATAATTAAATATTGAAATTCACTTTGTTTGCATTTAAAAATTCATAAAAAAATTCATCTTGCATCCAAAAATTCCAAAAATTATGCATTCATTTCATCATAATTTGCATCGTGGACAAGTTTTGTATTTTTCGGACATCATTTAAGCATAATTCACATTTTAGTACCTAAAATAGGCCGAATTTTCATTTTGCATACTTTATTGCATTAAAAGTTACAAAAAAAGACTTCCTCGAAAACCACGCACGAATTTTGATAGACATAATTCTAGGTCGTTCCTTTGCCTCCTTGTGTTCGACGTTGAGACTTACCCAAGTAAAATAAACATAAAAACATGAGATTAAAAATTGAATAAAAATTTGTGGTTATTTTCTTGACTGATTCCAATTGCCGCCTACAATGAAATGACAAATCATTTTTTAAGATAACGACAAATACGTTTATTTAACAAGCGTAATTCCGGACCCATCAAGGATAAATTTAGAAACTTCACCTATCGACTAATTTCCCTCTATGGTAGTTCAGATATAAAAATGGATGATGAAAAGATGGATCCCCTATTGAAGATTTCAAGGATATTCAGAATCCTAGAAACTATGATCACCCTAGGGACGATCCTGACAGCGGCACCTCTTCCTATTACTCCCTTGAGACAATTATGAATCTGACTTGGCATATCTAAGATCCTCCTCATCTAGGAAAAACAACTCATTTACACACTACACAAAAAATACCAAAAAAATTGAAATATTAAAAAACACCAAAAAATTGAAAATCCAGAAAAATACATAAAATTTGAAACAAAAGAAGATCTAAAGAATTTGGATCTTGCTGTATGGGAAGCACTAGAGAAAAGATTGATTTTTGAACTTCCCTTGATACAGGCCATTGAACACTTCCCCGACCTTAAAGGATTTATAATGAACAAATTAATGATGAAAAAGTCGAACACGATAAGAATAAAAACTGCAAGACATATCTTGTCAATGGACACCTCCTTGGTGTTGAGGAGCAAAACCAAGAGCCGCATAGTGAAATGGTTGTCCAGATTTGACTGTGGAATCAAAGACACAGTATTTACCCATGCTCGAATCAATGACAATTCACCAATCAATATCACCCTGAACTCTATATTTGACAAGCTCAAACTCGGACCTAT
Organism: Ottelia alismoides; assembly: GCA_037367405.1. Lineage (NCBI taxonomy): Eukaryota > Viridiplantae > Streptophyta > Magnoliopsida > Alismatales > Hydrocharitaceae > Ottelia > Ottelia alismoides. The sequence goes on along the minus strand of JAZKJV010004058.1, from coordinate 604,401 downwards.
CAGGAAAATAAGAGAGATCGTTCAACTGGTTAATCGATCAATAAAATGGCCGAGAGGAACAATTTCCATCATCATTACATTCCAAGGTGCTCTGCTCAAAGTGGACTTCGTGATTATTGATATTGAGTATCAAGAAGAATTCACCCAGTCTCCAATAATTCTCGGAGAGCCATTCTTGGCATTGGCTAAGGCAATTATTGAGTGTAAGACTCGGGAAATCAATTATATAGCATTGGGAGAACTTCAATCTCAACTAGTCTTTATGGAACCATGATTTTCTGAGGCTACCCACGAAGCCATCAACAGTTGTAACCACCAAATGATAGATGTGATCTACCTCGCTGCTACACGTGAGATTACGTTTGTTGAGGAGACTATTGGTTTAGAGACTCTCCTCACAGTTCCATTTCCCGTTGCTCTCTCCATGGAAAATCGAATATATGACTTCTTATATGATCCTGAGACATATGCATTGGCCCACCCTGAGTCGGTCGAAACCTTCTCTGACTACATCGACCAATTCAATCCAACTCAGTAGTGCACTAACATTTAGGCAACTAAGAACCAATACGCGGGACGTGCACTGACCAACAAGGAATATTTCAATGGTTATTCATCTGGAGACCCAAATGTCAACACCTCACTCCCAAGACCCGCACCTTCACAAAAAACACAAAACATGGTTGCTCCTTCATCTAAAAAGAAAGTCGCTTTTGACATGCCGAAAAATTAATTGTCTGATGAATCCTCATCAAGTCTGGAAAGGGTAATCTACATGAGTGATGTCTGTTTGGCAGTTCTAAAACCCTATCTACGCAAGGATCCAAATTTTGATTCCCGTTGGATAACTCTTGTTCCTCACTATTATTCATCCAAAGACGATTCTCTTGTTCTTATCAAAAATAATGGAATAATTTCTTATGAGCTAACTGAGACTTGTGCTTTAGAGTATTCATCATCTGAGAATGAACCGCTTGATCCCCAAAAAAACAAATTCTGGGAAAATAACTGAAGCAACTAAAGAACAAGAATATCTGGAGTGCCTCCACTTTCAAATACTATTACTCTAAGGATAACTCCGAATATGGCTATCTTTCATCTGATTCATGCGCTTCATCTACTCTCCAGCACGATTTCTTTGAGGATAACACTGATAATGGTTGGGAATCATATGCTTCATCTCATTCTTATCATTATGATCTCCCATCACATGCTTACAAAAAGATTAGTTGAAAACCACCTTAATCATCGGCTACACACCCTTCCTCCCGACCCCATTGGTCTCCTAGTACATCTTCTTCCTCTACTTTGGCCAAGGTCTAAGTATAAGGGGGGCGGACCGATGTCATCTATGTATACCATTCTCCTCATAAACTCCTTCCCAATATCGCCTCATTTCCACCCTTCTTCTATACTTAGGCTAACCAAGGCCCAAGTATGGGGAGGGGGCGATGCCATATGTATATACCATTCTCCTCATCAAACTCCTTCTCACGATCACTCCATTTCCATCCTTCTTCTGTAATTAGGCTGACCAAGAGCATAAGTATAGGGGGAACTGATGTCCATCCGTATATACTCTCCTCATTCACATATCTCGACCGCCTCATTTTCTCTCTTCTTTTGTACTTAGACTGTTCACAGCCTAAATATAGGAGGGTGGGGTAATCTATCCTTTTCTTTTTCACTCTCTTACGCTTAGACCGAGCTATGTCTTCTCTACTCTTTTATGCTCTAAGGACACAACACTCGCTAAGTATAGGGGTGTGTGTATATATACTCTGTATATATTTTACCCACAGCTCTTTCACGTAAGTCTATATGTCTTTATGGGGAGGATAACTAACTTGAAAAAAAACAGAAACACATACACACACAAAAAAACAAAAAAATGTTTTGCTACTAACACTGACAATGTCCAAACCATTTTTTTTGAAAAAATAGCTTCTTATTCATTTTTTGCAAAAAAAATCAAAAAAATGTGTCTGCATTTCACACAGCTACACTTCATCCAGCATTACATTCATTTGCATTTGTGAAAAGTCCTTAGGTTCTGAACCGAGTTATGAGAAGAAATCGAGAGTGGTTTGGACTTCACCTTAATCCACTTAATTTTTAGTGGAACTTCACTGAGAAATAGGATTTTAGATGCTTCAGGTCTTTGACTTAATTCTTTGAGTTCCACATGACAATGTACATCGTTTCACTCTTAGTGTCTAACCTGTTGTCTTCATTCTCGGTAAAACTCTGGAATAGGGACATAATTTGTACTCTCGCACTTTGCACATAGCTAAACTCAGACGGGGTGTTGGAAGACTGTACGAGTTTCTTTTCTGGTAGCGTGGACATCTAAAGATTAGAGTACGAGTTGAAATAAAGCTTCAAAAAAGGGATGAACGATTGGGCACATTTTTTTTCAAGACCCCAAAAAATGCAAAAAAAGATTCCATATCCGTAGGGGCACAACAAGATCCATTCAAAGATACCAAAAATCTAGACGCAAAGAAGCCAACTACTAAATAAACATTTGACCAGAAAGGTACGTGCATCAAGAAAACCTGTAGACCTTGGTGGAGACGTGGCTAAACTGGCCGACTTCACAAGGAGAGGTGACTACACTGGTCATCCTCCAGTTCTTTTCTACTTCTTTAATTTCTACCTCTATTCGATTGTGAACACAAGCGATAGACCTTCGAGGAAATACCTAACTTCCCGAGGATGAGTTATTGAAGAGGAGGTTTGCATGGTAGTCCAACATTCTGGATGAGAATAGCTAAAAGCTTTCACACACATGAGTCGATTGTTCAATGTTTATGGGATATGCTTTGGGAGGAGGATTGATCTGAGATGACTTCTGAGCTGAAATTGTGACAATGATGTGTAGAACTTCGAGGTTGTTGACTTTAAAACCCTAAGTCTCACAGAAGATTCTCTGAACTAATAATCCAAAGGTTAGGTCCAGTTGCATTTTCACCTTCAACTCATGGTCTTGGAATGGAACCCAATCCTATTTCACCTCATTGCATTTCTTTAGATGCTCAGGGAAGAGCATGGTTTAAGTATAGGGGGATGATGAATCTCAGATTCATCACTCTAAAAATGACTAATTAAGCTCAAATCCCTAAAATTCATTGGCATTTCTTCATTTATTCAGCATAATTAGCATTCATGAATGTAATGATAAGAATTGCATTTTATCACTCATTATTGCACAAATTGAGGAGCCAAAAATCCTAATCCAATCGACCTTTAAAATAGCCTAACTTCCTTGATTTTTAACTAATTCATGCTAACTCTAAATGATCTGAAACCACCTCCATTGTGTACATATCACTAATAAAAATAAATGAAAAATACAAGAAATCGCTAACCTAAATAAGTGGACCAAAAAGACAAACCATAATTGCAGGATTTTTGGACCAAAACCTCGATATCTTCCTCATCCAGTGTCCGATTTGATCCAACTCGCTTTGAACGAATGTACATTCAATAACCTTAAAAACAAGACCCAGTTCAAGTGAATCAGATCTCATATTTGAATGTTGGGTTTTGGGCCTCTTTTGTACATTTTGTATTTTACCTAATTTCGACCTATTATTTTATGTACATAATTAACTCATTTTATTTAATTCTTTTTCATTTATCTTCTTTGATAAAAGTTTTATTAAAAAGCACAAAAATCCAAATAAAAAATAAGCTTAAAATCAAAGAAATTAACAAAGTCCGAGTCTTCACTAACGGTCTGTACAAAAATTATCTTTTCGTATTTTATTTTGTATCTTCTTAATCTTACTTCTTAAAAATAAAAAAAATATTAATGTGTAAATATTTATCTTTGATTTTATCATATTTTTTTCGGATTTTTATCTGGTTTAAAATAACAAAAAATTAGAAAACCCAAAAAATCTAGGTGTTCTATGTACATGGGATACCCTAAAAATATCACATTGTGCAAATAATCAATTTTGGTTTTGGTTTCTGCATTAAAGTTGATTATGTCATCAAGACGAACAATTTTCGTGAAGAAAATTTTTTGATCCGAGGTCATTTGATATTTCTTTTTGAATTATCTTTATATTTTATTTTGATTTTTCTAGGGATGACATGTGACAGCTCCTGGAGCCGCCACGTGTCACTCGTTTTTGGCCTTTTATATATATGATTTCGTATTTATAAAAAAATAAAAAAAAAATAAAAAAATGGAGCCGCACGTGCAGAGCACGTGACTTGTGCGCACGTACCCTACATGCGTTGTCACCTTCCTCCCCCTTCCGGATATGGGTGCCGCCCGCCACCATCTCCATCCCCTCGATCAATCAACCACCGTCTACCAAATACAAGACTCATCGCCGCCCTTCCACTCTTTCCATATTCTCCCTCGCAATCCCATCTTCGATCGCA